>OX463855.1:1085353-1216889 GCA_949825065.1 Odontocerum albicorne
AGTTATACCGTTACAAAAAGTGGAATAAACAGTGTTTGATAAAACAAATTAGTGTCTATAAACCTCCACAATATTATTGCCTTAACTATAAATAATATATAAATTACTTTCTTACTCCACTTATTACATTAATCCCCGCTACACGTGTCTCTATCTCATATCCCGAGGCTCTCTTCAGGATAATGATTTTGGTTTGTTATTTTATTTCTGTGTCATGACCACCAATTATGTCACGTGTGCCCAATAGGAGGTCATGCCAACGATCAGGTCCTGCCCACCCCGATGTTCGGAGTCCTGTACGAGTGTGGCGGTCGCACACTCGGAACACTGTGGGTGTCCATACACACGGTTAATGACCGATGAAGTGACCTTTGCATTCCTTAGCAATGCAAAACAAACAATTACAAAGTCCACGCGCCGGCCATTCAACCCGTAGCCGGGAGCGGACCGCATTCCATACTAGAGCGAGAACGCACCACACTTGTCTCGCCAGTTCCGTATTTGAATGATACCTACATACAACATTAATCGTTTTTGCATTCGCAGAAACGAGACGTAGGCATATCGCGAGCGCATTCCCGCGCACATTCTAAAATGATATAAATACCTACGTTACTAATAAAATTCCTCTCTTTCCGCATTGCGATCTAACGAGTTTTATTTATCAACAAATCATCATCATCTCTCCCTTAAGGACAAGCTCCTAAACGAGTATATTCCCCACAATCATATTTAGTGCTACTCTAGTTTCGTTTAAGAGATCCCACATTTTCAAGTCTTGTATAGTATATAGACATTCCTACTTTGGGTATTTAAGTGATCTCCAAGCTTACTAAGGCAATTAATCTCCAGGTACCATATTTTTCGAGTTTGTTATGATCACATTGATTAGATCAGATTGGTGGCATGGAGCATATGTATTCGTGTTCTTGGTTTAAAAGAAAAACGTTTAAGAGAAAAGAATCCTTTAGACCGACCACACAGGCTTTCAATGTAACATGTCACCAACTCTGCCTTTGTAACAAATCTGTGTCATTCCGCCTGAAAAGAGCCTTGGAATAGGAGATACAAACACGTGTAGTAGAGATTAATGTAATTAGGGGATAGACAAAGTAATTTTTAATTTAATCTTCTAAAATTGTAGAATATTTTAATTAAGGGTGCGCCCTTATACCAGTCAATTTGTTTTTTTCTTTGGTAATTAGTCAAAAAACTACTACGGGATTGGTTCGAACCCCAAATTTTTTGAATATTGAATAAAAATTACTTTGTTATTTCACTAATCATATTAACTAGTTGTAACCCGTGAAATATTCACGGAAGTAAAATCAATTCTACATTTATGAAAATATATATTCATAAATGTAAAATTTGTTTATATATATTATTTATACATCGTCCCTTTTTACACCGGTTCAAAAATTGTTAGCTAGGTGTTTAAAATTCGTTCAGTATAGTTTCGATCTCTTCATTTATCACGGACCCATCGAGATTCTAATTTCGAAGTATTCCTTTCACGCTCTCTTGTATTCAATTCTCGTATTTTTTTCTTTGGCGACAACCGTCGTACGGGTTTTGGCCTATTTATATTATGATCACTGAGATATGGTTTCCTACCTCCTTTCTCCAGGCTCTTTTTAGATAAAATTATCAGTTAGGAACGAGAGCAATGATTAAGTCCAACTGGTGTTCTATTTCCTCGAAAGTATGTGTGGTATATGTTATGGACCTAAACGAAACATTTTAAAGAGAGGTGTTTTTTTTTCAATATTTGTATACACACATTTTTTTTATCCATTTTGCACGGATTTCTCCTGTTACACAAAGAGGGTCTGCTTCTAGCATTAACTTATTCGTTAGGAAGAATATAGGCCAGGATTCTTCTCATACTGCTAGGCGGTGCCGAGAATATATCAACAGTGTCATTCAGTTGGTTCAATATCTCTATACCACGCGTGACTGAGTGTTTATCCATAATGTTTGCCCTGTAAGTTGGTATGTGTCTCCGTGTCTCCCATATATAACTGTTGTAGTTGTGCTTATAGCTTTATGTTTCCAAAGTTTGTATAATATAGTATACAAATTCTGTCAAGTTGTTAAGGGACAGACAACCCTTACTTTTCTTGTATCCTAGTGTCAATGCTCCAATTTTGATCTGTTTTATTTTAGTATAAATACTTTCGCGAGTACATTCTATTAAATATTCCCCATTCTTATGTAATTCGTCTGCCATGTATTTGGCCGCATCCCAAAATGTTATTGCAATCGAATATCATATATTTTGCAACTTATATCGAAGCCTACTGCTTGAATTGCGTCTCACTCTTTCACGCACGTTTTTGTTCACTCGAGAAAGTCTTCAAAAAGTTTTCTTTTATCCTTTAATCTATTGCTAAAATATATCGTTACGTTGACACATTCAAAGATTCGACTAGTGATTGTCATTTTCCTAATATTTTTTTAGTTTACATAACTTCAATACATTCTGCCTTTATTAAAACATGATCGTAAATATCAATAATAATTATAAATAAAACTGGTTGATTGGTAAAAAAAAGAGGTATTTGTGCTAAAATGAACTAATCACTTCACGTTTTTCAAGCTAATTTGAAATGTGAAATAAACATACTTCATAACAGTTTATGCAAAAATATCATGACAGTTATGTGTATATTTATGTATGTGTATCTCCATGTTAGTTTAACCTTTCCCTTCATGGGCTAAAAAAATCCGCACGTTCCGGTGCTGTGTATTCAATACACATTTAAAACTGAGCGATTTAAAATCGGAAAAATAAGAATGTTCATAGCCAATCGCTTAAATTAATTAAATTTGAAGTCGAAAGTGATAATAATTGAAATTTAATTGCTGAAAACATGAAAAAAACATCGGCCGATGTTCGCAAAACGGGTGAAGCGACCACTTTAAATGTATGCCCGTGAGCTACTGAAGTGAGAGAGACGAGCAAACTGAGATTCTATTTCTTGCGTTCCCATCTACCGAAGTAGAGTGAGACGTAAATAGCGTCACTTCCTCACCCAGACTGTTTTTTTAAGAATGAATGTACCTACATTACACACTGGCACACATTTGATTGTATTGGTGAAAGTATTCCCGATTTTCACAAAATGACTCTGAATCTTTGATGTGGCCGATAAGTGCCAATTATTATTAATATTATTTTTTCAATCAATGCGTAAATGTATTACGAGTTAATACCTAGAATCTGAAACCAGTATTTATTATATTTATAGAGATATTAAAGTTTTTAGAAGCAATGTGTACTAGTTACACATTACATGAAAGGAAAGGTTAAGATAAAGTTTTGTATTTTATTGTCAATAATTTTAAATACTTGTATTACTTGTAATATGTTATTTTGTATATAAAAGACTGTTGTGTCGTTAATTAAATAGGGAAATAAAAGTATAATAAACTATGTATGTGCGTTATACATATTTTAAACAACGTTCTATACAAAGCTTACTTAAGGTGTCAGAATGTTTCCACAACTATATTTGTACAGGTAAAATGAAAGTTATGTCGTTTACGTATTGTATATTGACGTCCAAATTGCTTCAAAGCAATAAATCCGCCAGATGTATATTTTAAATAATAATAACTTTCTATGGAAAGGTGACTTAATGAAAAAAAAACAACTCATACAATATAAATGGGTAGACAAATATTTTTGCACTGATATTGTGCGAAACTGGTAAAGGAAGTTCTTGGAAATAGATTGAAAGGTTGTCCAAAGAAGCGATGGAAACATTGCATCTACTAAGATAGAATTGATAAGAACCTGACTCCGAAAATAGCTTTGAACATATTATGATGGAGAGAGAGGGGACTCGTCATATTGACTCCAAATAAATGAAAAAATGCAAGAGTGATGATGGTTATATTGGATTAAACATCCATTGTAACATTATTATATTACGTAGCGTTATTGGAGCGTTTGAAGGCAGACATTGCAAAAAAACGGCCCCGTATGAAGAAGAAAAAAGTTCTCTTTCATCAAGACAATGCACCGTGTCACAAGTCTATGGTAACGATGGCCAAATTGCATGAGTTGAACTTCGAATTGCTTCCGCACCCACCGTATTCTCTAGATTTGGCCCCCAGCGACTATTGGCTGTTCGCAGACCTCAAAAATATGCTCCAGGGAAAGAGATTTGGCTCCAATGAAGAAGTGATTGCCGAAACTAACGCCTATTTTGAAACCAAAGATAAATCGTTCTACACGGCTGGCATAGAAAAGTTAGGAAAGCGTTAGAATGAATGTATCGCTCTTGAAGGAAACTATGTTGATGAATAAAGAAGAATTTTGGCAAACAAATGTTATTTTAGTAGTTAGTCCCGGGACTTATTGATCGATGTGTTATGCAACAAAACAATGCGGGGTTTCTATGCAGATAAATGTCAAAAGGTCTGTCTTGAAAATAATAGAATAAATAATTATTTTTTTGCACTATTGTTAACTAAAACCTCAACAGTCTGGATGACGTACTTTGCTTTTTGCACTATTGTTAATTAAAACCACAACAGCATGGATGGAGTACTTTGCTTTTTGCACTATTGTTAACTAAAACCTCAACAGCATGGATGGAGTACTTTGCTTTTTGCACTATTGTTAACTAAAACCTCAACAACATGGATGGAGTACTTTGTTTTTTGCACTATTGTTAACTAAAACCTCAATAGCATGGATGGAGTACTTTGCTTTTTGCACTTTTGTTAACTAAAACCTCAACAGCATGGATGGAGTGCTTTACTTTTTGTACTATTGTTAACTAAAATCTCAACAGCATGGATGGATTACTTTGCTTTTTGCACTGTTGTTAACTAAAACCTCAACAGCATGGATGGAGTACTTTGCTTTTTGCACTATTGTTAACTAAAACCTCAACAACATGGATGGAGTACTTTGCTTTTTGCACTATAGTTAACTAAAACCTCAATAGCCTGGATGGAGTACTTTGATTTTTGCACTATTGTTAACTTAAACCTCAACAGCCTGGATGAAGTACGTTGTTTTTTGCACTATTGTTAACTAAAACCTCAACAGCCTTAATGGAGTACGTTGCTTTTACTCAATTATCTTTTTTAATGGTTGATTTATTATTAACGTGACAAGCAAATGTAAAAATACATTGTTTATTTAAAAACAACAAAATAATAAGGAATTCAAAGTGGGCATTCAACAAATGAGAATATGGGTAAGCTGCCTTTCATTGGACATGTCCCCAGTAAATTAAGCTTTTGCCTGTATCACACTGCTTTAGCTTTCTTGGAGATCGCTAAATAGACTCCGGATAGGAGATACTAGATGCAATGTAAACATGTGAAGACTCTTGAGCAAAATTAGCTCTCAAAATAATTGTGAGAATCGACAGGACTCACAAAACTCGTTAGTTTGTCCAAAAATTGGGACTTAATACTCTGGGTAGGACCTGATTGATGTGAATGATAGGGCGATCTCTGTTGCCTCCTACAGGAAATATGGGACGAAATTGACATTCCTTATTACAGGAATGTACCACGTGAGTCAACCCTGAATGTGAACGTTTTCGTCCATTGTTAATGCATTAATTTTGAAATTGGTTTCAAGGAATATTGCATCATGTCTAACATACTTTAGTCTTATAAGTATATACACTATACTATGGGTTAACACTTTGGCAGTAGCTTATCTCTCCAGAGAGAACAGATTTTGCACTTTTTTTAATTATATACCGTGAATGAAAGTTTTCCTCTAAATCTTAAATAAAAAAAGTCACAACTCTTTGGAGAGTACAGATAAAACGAATGTGAGTATGCAAAAAAGATCCAATCCACAAAACAATAATTTGATTAAAAAAATAAAATTTAATGTATATAAAAATACAATTTACATAGTGTCGTTCAGAGAGCAAACTCTCCTCAAAGGTGAAACTGGCTTAAAGGCGAAGTGTATTTGAAATATTGAATGGGAATATCTCCATTGTTAATATACAAAATAATACTGATGTGAAAATAACTTCTTCTTCTTCCTCTTATTTTAGGCCTGTTGGCCTGTTATGGTCCTGCATTATCGTTTCCCTTATGTGACGTCGACTGCCAGCTTGAAGTTGTCAAATCACGAGAGCGGCTGCAACCCAGATTTGTTGAACTATTTATGTGAATTCCATTGGTGTAAGTCAGCTGTCATGTCATCACATCACTTCTCTGTTGGGGTAGACAGAGAGTACACAGCGTTAGACTTTCCTATCGCAACACACATCTTTCACATCAGCACTGTATATATTTTTGTTAGTCTTTCTTCATTCATTCAATCTACATACACATACCATCTTTCTTCATTCATTCAATCTACATACACATACCACCTTTCTTCATTCATTCAATCTACATACACATACCATATTTCTTCATTCATTCAATCTACATACACATACCCTCTTTCTTCATTGATTCAATCTACATACACATACCATCTTTCTTCATTCATTCAATCTACATACACATACCATATTTCTTCATTCATTCAATCTACATACACATACCATATTTCTTCATTGATTCAATCTACATACACATACCATCTTTCTTCATTCATTCAATCTACATACACATACCATCTTTCTTCATTCATTCAATCTACATACACATACCATCTAAGATTGATCTCCTTCTTACTCAACACTTGCCTTACTGTGCTAAACGATTCCGCCAGCCACTGTGCTGGACGCTCAGCATCCAGTGAAAAATGTGTGTTTTAAATTAAAATTATGCAAAATTTGCTATGGTATTTTTTGTAATTAGCTATAAAATTATTTTATTATGTAAGTCCTGGTCACTCACTATCCATCATAGGGTGACAAGTGTTAATACATCAGCTGAAATGCAAAAGCAACTGCTTTTTCATTTCCAATCCGTTTTCGGATCTCGTATTCACACCTCCATTCTTTGAAATACGAGTACCTTGGTATATATACCAAGGTACTCGTATTTCATGGGATATATCCCATAATTATATATTCCCTTATCGAGTCACATTTTATTTGGCTCTTGTTATGTTGTTCTATTGATTGTTCTCACAATTATGTTGCTCTATTGATTGTCTTATAAAGGGTCTTTGATTTGTATTATAAAGGGTCTTTCAAATTGAGCGGTTTTTTTAAATACATTTTTTTAAATTCTTGATTAAAACACACAATTTGCTTTGATTTAAAAAAAACTTGTTATTGATCATTAAAGTACAATGTATGACAATTAAACATAAAAAACAATAACCGCCAAATGTCCACTTCTTGCAGCTCCACAGATGTCCACTCTTATGTCAAAAATTTCGATGACATTTTGGCATAATTGCGGTTCTAACTCACCAATAACGCGAATAATTTCATTTTTCAGTTCAGGAATTGATTGAGGGTCATTTTTATAGACCTGGCTTTTCAGGTAACTCCAGAGAAAATAGTCCAATGGTGTCAGATCACATGATCTTGATGGCCAATTAACATCATCGCTTCCGGAGATTACAATATATAAAATAATTCAACAATTTGAACACGTTGTTGTATTGTATATGACTCCATTTTTATAAATGTCATACATTACACTTCTCAAGTGCCGCAAGACCCAGGCAAGTTCGTGACGCCATCTGTGTTTTATCCAAGAATTAAAAAAAAAACGCTCAATTTGAAACCCGCTTTTTTTGTTGAAAATAGTAGGAGGAACTTTGAAAATAATATTTTCCAAATTATTTATTTCAAAACCTGTATAAAACTTATATAATAAAGCAATAAAAAAACATTTTTTTATGTTTCCATGACTAAAAATCATATTCGGAATATTGTCACTTATCAAATATGCGATTGAAAAATGAGATTATACTTGGTGCAGTAGTATTAACCATATTTTAAAATTCTATTCCTATATTTTTTCCTTGAATGAAAACTTTGCTTACCCCTGACACACATCGTATGCTGCCAGGTGACGCTTAGAGAGAAGCCTTCCACTCCATTCTGCAACCCTTTCCTCTCTTTTTAGAGAAACCTTATCCCCAGGACCGCGTTTTCAGAAACGCAATAAGCGCGTGACTAGCAGGTGACCAATTTCAGTGATGATCTTTCAGATGTTGATTTTTGACTACTTAAAATATCTCCCTTCTATCTCTCTTGCTTGCTTTTACTTCTTACCTACAACTTGACGCTTTCGTCAAGTGGTAACTTGTTTCAAAAGTCCGTATTACTGTTTCCAGAACGATCTTGGTGAATCTCTGACTCTCATGATATGTTTCTTAAGGTTGGATTGCACATTGTCGATGCTGTGCTGGTTACGTCATTTTAATGGTATTTTTCTGTATGGTGTTGCCCTATTACCAACTTTGATGACTCAGAAACATGTTAACTGTTCTTATCAACTGGTACTTGTTAAAAATAATTAATGGAATAGGGTTCGGTGTAAACCTAGGTTTATGATTTCGCCTCACAAATAACTACTGTTGTGATGTTTTCTTAATGAACAAAGAACCATTTAAACCAGGATGACTACAAAAATCTTTTAACAATAAGCCTGTTGATAATTATTTATTGACACGTACGTTTTTCTGATGCAATAAGTTGAAATGATGCCAGTGCGTATGTACTATGCACATACTGGTGAATTTAGCCAAAGTGTATCTTAGTGGTTAGCAATACACGTATTAAAATATTATAATTCGTAAAGCTCAGATAACCTTTTATAACAAAGTTTTTTCAACAAGGGAAGTTAAAATTGATAAAATTTTTACCCGCCCTTGACTTAGAATATATTTTGCCCAAATTAAAAATGCCTCTTTGGGTTCCATGATATACAATGAGATACAAAATTAATGAAAGCAAAAGGGTGCGAATAATTTAGGTATTGGATCAGAACTTGGTTTTTACTGCGACAGTTGAAATAAGAATTTATGGGAACTCTTAAATGTAGAGTGTGTTTTGATGATTGTAAGAGGGACATTGTGAAATGGGCTTTGATTTATATAAAATGATGAAGTATACTAAAGGTTGAGTCGCGTGGTGTATACATATGATATAACTAAGTTTCACAACTTATCGAGTTGATGAAAGTTCGTGGTAGAGGTACGAGTATTAAATAATCAACAATCGGTAAAAAGCATCACCTTAGTTTTCCACGTGTATATGTCCTAAGTAAAATACAAATAAAAGCCTTATTATCTATGGACAAGACAAATGAAAAGCTATAAATCTAGATCACTGATGGGTAACCTATGACACGTGTGTCAGAGGTGACACGCCAAGACATTTTGGGTGACACGCATCGTTTACGGACGATCTCCGCCTAAGAACGCGCGATACGCTGTCTTCACTCGTATAACATATTTACGACAGCACTGGTCGGGAGGGGGGGGGGAGGGGGGGGGGGGTTTGAACGGTAGCGGCTTGCAACGCTGCAACAGTGCCCAACCTGAATTTTGGCCGTTGAGACGTGTTTCGGGTCTGACTTTGTTTAACAATACACCACAATAATTCCCATGTATTTGTTGCTTGTACGAAGTGTTTACCAACAACACTGTTTAACAGCAACACTGTTTAATAACATCACTGTTACATGAGTCGTTTAGTATCAAAAACAGCAATCTGTCGATTTTGTGTGAATTGAGTTAAAACCGAGGAAATGTTCCTATTGTAAAACTACGCATTTTTAATGTGTATATGGTAACAAAAATAACAATATAGGGGCAATTGTTGGTTTTGTTACCATGTAAAGATTTAAAAATGTATAGTTTTACAATAGAAACATTTCCTCGGTGTTAACTCAATTCACGCAAAATCGACAGATTACTGTTTTTTAAACTAAACGACTCACATAGGTAAAAAACCTATTAACTTTTTATAGAAAATCACTTGATTTATTTGTATTTATTGTCGCAGCCTTATGATAGAGAATAAAAAAGATGGAACATGGTAAAGCCCTCAGTGAAGGAGAATTTATTAAGAAACTTTTCTAAGATGTGCATTTAGGTCCTAGATCCATAAAAATTAGAGTATCCACGTTAAATTACCAATTTTTACTTAGTTGTTTTTCATCAAGTATGTGTTCGTACAATTACTTGTCATGTTAATAAATACTATATTGATGGCTTCTCAGATCACAGTATCACTTTCACACCCAGGCATTACCATCCCTTACGACGTGTCTGCCTTAACCCTCTCTCCTTCAGCTCTTGCCCGCTCCTCTCATCCTAGAGCCTAAGATTTATCTTGACAATGAATTACGTACTTCATTACATGCTCTCGCTTATGAAGCGTGGTGCGACCTCCGCAGCAAACTTTCTTCATAACTTGGTAATTTGTGTTAAGTAAATTCCCCTTTATAGTTTTTCTTCGGCGCTGTAACAAATTGTTCGAGATGCTTTAGTTCACGCTCCTGCGTGAAGAGTGATGATTTCATGACACCATATTAATTAGAAACTACGATACCCGACAGCAATTGATAACCTTTCAATCCAATATATAGCTCACACGCAACATTAAGATAATCATTATTCGTTCATTCATCTTCTCCGCCTTCATCCTTAACGGTTTGGGGCTTCAGCGCTAAAATTACTTTTCGATTCGATTTTATTATCTATTGTCATCAATACTTTTATCTGGAAAGGCCCAGGCTCTCCTCAGTCAAACTTCTTAGCTGCCTCTTTGCCATTTGGTGTTGTATTGTATTGTATTACATTTTCGTATAAAGTTCAGCGTGGTGGTTTTATTGATATGCAGCAACTTTTCCAACCAAACAAAATCATAAAGGAAACCTTAATTAAAAACCAAGCTCATACCTTGTTTTAACAAAAGGTGTCACCGTGAAAACCATACATTTTCTATAGATGATGCCAAATTCTTACATATCAGAAGTAATAGCAATAAATTGGACAGATTAGAGGCCCTGGATATTTCTAAGTCAGTACATCGAGGTGAACATCTGGCAAACACATATATTCCAAGTATCTTTCCAGTGCTTGCTGAGGTAATCTCCTCCCTCCCTTCACCCACAGTCCCCAACACGAATGTTTACCGTTAGAAGCGTGTGTCAGTACCAATTCGAACAGGATTCAGTCTTGTTTGTGCTCCCCTGATAATGAGGTGAAAGTCTCGAAACCGGTAGGGCTATAACGTTACAAAAAGTGGAATAAACAGTGTTTGATAAAACAAATTACAATCTCTTTAAACCTCCACAACGTTAATGCCTTAACTATAAATAGTACATGAAATATCATATAGCATTAATAACATTTTAAAAGTAGAATTTTACAAAAGTTCCACAACTGTTAAAGTAAGGAAAAGCTGCGTTTGAAGAAATGTCAAACATTTTAAAAAGTTACATTCCCAGAAATAAAAAGTATTCAGTTTATGCATACAACCAAGTAAACATACTGTGTTCAAATACATAATGCTGGAAGACGATGCTCAAATATTGGCATTCGAGAATTGATCCACAAATAAATTTTTAACCGTTCATTTAACAATGGAGGAAAAGATGTTCGATGTAAGTTGAAGTGGGAATTATTGGCAGAAATACTAAAATCTGGGAAACCAAAGTTCAGACAGTGTTTAAGTCATTTCAAGAACCTGGACTAGATTGGGCACGTGTCTGGCCAAAACGACGACCAGTAAGCGAGAAAGATTTGAAACTGGAGACCAAAAAAACTATTCGAAGGCCGGAGAAATGCTCGTTGAACAACAGCAAGATTACTATTTTTCAGGTAGGAATTTCCAGGTGGGAACAAACAGTGGTTGACGAAATTATATGATATATCAAATAAAGATGACTTGAAATAAGGATTGGTGGTAAAATAAAGATGACTTGAAATAAGGATTGGTGGTAAAATAAAGATGACTTGAAATAAGGATTGGTGGTAAAATAAAATTAACAAATATCCATTTTTAATAAATTTTCAGTCCGTAAATCGATTCCCATTGAAACTTGGATACATAAAAAAATTATTCCAAGTTGGTTTTTTAAAGGATTATTTATTTTGTTTTTATTTATAACCATTTCGTTGTTTACACTACAACCTGACTGGCTTATTTTTATCTGGCAATTGCTTCCAACCAACCAGGAAAAATGTTAAATAGGCCTTAAGGGGGTATTCTACTCGAGAAATTTGAAAAAGTCGTTTTTTTGTTTTTCCATATTCTTAAAGTTTAGACCTTTAAAAATATGTTCTAAAAAGGAAATTTTAAAATTATTAATATTAATAAAGTTTATAGCTATAAATGAGGCAGCAATTACGCCGCACCGGAATGACTCGGACAATAATGTCGAAACTTTAAACCCGTTTTTCTCGATACTACTTTTTTCGACCTGGTCGGCAAAAAATCTCAAGTTCTATCGAACCGATTGTGTTCAAATTTGGTATGAATCTTCGATATCGTTCCTATCTTGGAAAATTCAAAACAATTTTTTTACTATTTTAAGAAAATTTTAAAATTTGAAAAAAGGGTAAAAAAAAATTTTTCAGATAGCCGCCGTTTTAAGATTTTTTTTATCTTTGGTACCAGCTATAACATTATTTTGTATTAAGAAGCTGTGTATGATTTTTGTTTCACGAAAGGGTTCCAATCATGTCGACCAGCTCACCCCCTTTTTTACAAGATATAATAGCCGACATCTTGAATTATTTTTTTTAAGTTATATGTACATTCTCAAATCATCAATAAACAAACTGTAAAAAAAACGCATAGAATTTTTTTTCTATTTTTTTTATTTAGTCTAAAAAAAACGCCCGAAATTCACGCATTTAGAGTAGAAAACCCCTTTAAGTTAAAACCGGATTACAATCTTTTTCTAAAAAAATATTGATTCCAACGGGAATTAAACCCGCAACCTCCAGGTCGGAAGTCAAGCACCTTACCAACTAGATCATTGAGTTCATCAACCTTTTTGGTTGGCTGGAAGAAGTTTCCATATGTGAATATAGGTTACACTGTATATAATGAAAGAGTTATACAAAAATACAAAACAATATTATGTGTCATTAGTTTGTATTTTGCTTTAATCAGTCTTTCAATCAGTCTTTCTAGCATGCATTGCCATATCATATTTTCTTTTCAGCCCACACATATTTGGTCCATAAATCTTTTAAAATGTATCTCTTAGTAAAGGCATAATTCAGACATTTTGCAGTAACATCTTCAGGGCTTGAAAACAACAACGTTTTAGTAACGTCGTCATCGTAAGTTAAACGACGAGGTACAGTACTTTAAAAATTCTTACTCTATTGATACGAAAAACCACGAAAACTTTAAAACAAATTTATATTTCACCTAGAAACTTGTCATTTTGAAAAATTCAAAACGGTTTTCAAAGTCAAATATTTAAATCTGGAAAATATTTAATTTTTTTCATGTGTCCATTTCCTAAAATGTATTCGATTTTTTACAGTTTTCATAAAAATAAAACAACCTGTCAGAGGCGTACAAAATATAGAACAGAACCATTATATCAATATTCTGGAGTAGACTCGGTTAATTGTTAATGTTAGGAATCGGGTTGGCAAATCATTTGGAGTCCTCGCCCCAAGTGGCCGAGTACAGCCCCATAATGCGAGTCCATAATGACTCTCTTGAAGTATAATAATATAATAGCTTCGTGGTTCAATAGGGTCTTACTTTTTGTTTCCACGATTTTAGGGCTAATGTTCAAAGTTTACATATTAAGTTAGCTTTTTATTTCCCAGACAAAATGTTCTTTAATTCAGTTATCGTTTTACCTTGAATTAAAATTAGGTCATTTTATATTCCATGTCACGAATACACTTTAAATATGTAAGTAGATTTTTTTTATTTAACGTCTTAATAATGTTACAAACTACGTAAGTTTTTAGCTTATTTGAAATTTCGGATGAACAAGTCTCAAATTCCCGTGAGCAAAATATCAAATCAGTAAAAACGTATTGAACGAAGGCTGTATTAACATTTCAGCTAGCCCTTGCAAAGCGAGGACATGTTTTCTCAAATATTCAAAACCATGGGTGTACGATTCTTTTTGCGTTTATAAATAGAAAATTTGACTCTTGATAATGCAATTAATTTTTATACAGCTTACAAACTATATTATTTGTTTTCGTATGGTGCCCTACAATATATTTGAATTGGTGTTTAGAATATATTAAAGAACATGGCCGGGAAACAATACTTTGAGTTTCAAAACCGCTGGTGTTGGCACATAAAGTTTTGTTGCCAAACTGGCACCGACTTTTTTTGAGTACCATCAAGAATCGAAACCAAAACCCCTGGATGAAGACAAAAAATTTACCACTAGGCTAAATATATCGGAGATACAATCAATATTCTAAAGTATCAAGTCGATTACTTTAATAAACACTTCTTACATGGAACTGTTGATATGTATAACAGATCACATTGGTTTACTATTCTAATTATTTGACAACAAAAAATATCATTATGCTGGACGAATGAAAATAGACAGACGGCACCATATTTTTCGTAAGACGGTTGCCATCTCGGATGCTTGGTTTGAAGTTTGAAGTTTGATTCGAGATGAGACAAAAAAAAAGGCATCAATCAGTTTTTGAAGTGAAACTTCTATAGGCGCGGTAGGGCAAATTGGCCTGAACGTCACGAAAAGAGAAACGGTGTATTATATTATTATTTTATATTATTAAATTATTATTTATTATTATTAAATATTTTATTTATTAATAAATTATTATTAAATATGTTTATATTTAATATTATTTGTTATAATTAATTATAATTAATATTATTTTAATATTATTAAGTGCATTATATTATTATTATTAAAATTATTATTATTTATTATTGAAAATTTGAAGAAACATATTTTTTGTTATATATTATTTTTATATTAATATGTTTAATAATTCTTAATTTTATTTTATAATAAATTATTTTAATATTTATTTAATTTATAATTTGTATTTAATATATATTTATAATTATATGTAACGTATACATATGTTATTATAATATTAATAATTATATTATTATTATAATATAATTAATCAATAATGTAATCTAATATTATTATTAATAAATAAATCATTAATTATTTAACAATAATTAATTTAAAAAATAAGTACATAAAAATATTAATACATTTAATATTAAAAAATATAAATTTAATATTATTAAGTGTATTTTATTATTATTAAAATTATTATGAAAATTATTATTATTTATTATTAAAAAAAAAAAAAACATTTTATTAAGAGAGGTTTTCTTGAATTAAATTCCACATAACTATTTCCTAATCTTAAAAAAAAATCATTAACAAATGTAAAAAAAAAAACAATGCATAAAATAGGAAAAGTCTCCTATGACTTAACAAGTTTCACTCGACTTTTCCTATGACTTAACAAGTTTCACTCTACTGCGCGAGAGTCTCACGCGTCTGTTTTTTGTTTTCAAATTTAGGCTTTGAAGCATCTCTTTGATTGGTTTAAAAAAAATTCAAAATACAAAAACCCCACCAGGTTATACTTTTAGAAAGAAAATAATAATAAATATATAACTTCGATGGAGGGGTTTGACTTTGAATTGAAAGTGACTTCTATGGAGTGGTTTGACTTTGAATTCAGGGGAAACGTCAGAAAATTTTTTAAAAACAAGAATAGCAATGAAAATTAATAAATCCGCCAGAGTATTGATAGTGACGATGCTGCTTTTTGGTGTTTGAAACACCCTGCTTTGATTTTTAAAAATCAAAGTATTATTGTTATATTGTTTCTAAAAGCGTCTGCCTTTAATTTGGTGCCAAATACAAGTGTTATATTTAACAATATACAGTACAAGTTACTTTGTTTAGCAATAAAACAAAGCTTCAAGTTAATTGTATATACGAGTATAAGATGTTTCATTTAGCAGCAACA
Source organism: Odontocerum albicorne (assembly GCA_949825065.1). Classification (NCBI taxonomy): domain Eukaryota; kingdom Metazoa; phylum Arthropoda; class Insecta; order Trichoptera; family Odontoceridae; genus Odontocerum; species Odontocerum albicorne. Next base: position 1,101,246 of record OX463855.1, read on the forward strand.
CTGATCATGTTTTGATAAAGTATGACATAATAATAGAGTATTATTTGTTTCAGAAAATGTTATCTCGGTTACCCGACACACTTGCCAATGTCTCGTAATGATTGTCTCTGATTCATTTTATTGTTTAAAAGACATTCGATAAGTTGTGGATGTTATACAATTGTACTAGACATACTAAAAGAACAAAAGGAAAACCAACAGACGTTTGACTAACATATTTAAACTCTGTTTCACATACTTGACTTGTTTAAAAAGACAGTTAATATTATATTATATAAAATCGTTTAGAGAACAGATTTTCCTCAAGGGAGATGCAACTCGGGACTTTAACCCACTATTATTATTGACGGTTTAAGTATGATATATAACAAAATAAATATTTATCATTTAAGGTTTGATGTAAGAATGTGTAGGTAGTGCCTGCGGCAATGAGATAATTTAATTTTAATTTCTAAATTTCCCCTTCAAAGTATTTGTCTTTCCCCAAGTTATCAATTTGAGGTCAGCTATTATACTCCTCGCTTTTCAGAACCCTCTGTTATGGATCTGTTTGAGTGATTCTGAGCGTCAGAAGTTCTTTTGAACTTCATTAATCTATCTATTCTTCTACGCCCCTTTAAAATAAAATTAATGTAGAGACTAAAGTGTAATTAATATGTTGAACTAAGAATGGCTCCTTGCTAAGTAGGTTAGGTCAACACGTTTCCAAACTCCTTAAGACACTAAGTAACTAATCCTTTTCGACAGCTCTTCTTAAACTTTTTTTAACGATGACCTGTACTAACAGATTTTTTTGAATTACATATTTTCAATATCAATTACGTCACAAATGTATCAAAATAATAAAAGAAATTACCGCATATAAGAGAAAGAATTGGCAAATTTGATTTATATTTCTTTGTATTGTATTGTATTACACTTTCCTTGTATACAGTACAACCTGGCGCGTTTATTGTCAAGCACATACTATAACAATCTATTCCAACCAACAAAAAAGGTGTAAAAGAGGCCTGAAATGAAAACTAGACTGGAATCCTTTCTAAAAAAAATCTGGGTTCAAGCGGGGTTTGAACTCACTACCTCTAGGAAAGGAAACGAGCATTCAATCAACTGTGCCATAAAGGTCGTCGTTTCTTTATGTATCATATAGAATTAAAACTATCTTCTGAATCATTTATTTATTTTATTTTTATTTAACACTTTTATTGCAAATACAATCTGGCGGGCTTATTGCCAAGAGGCAGTTTTTTTTCAACCAACCGGACAAAAGTTAATGAAGCAAGTTACATGGTTGCATAAATCATTCTAATTACTATCCATCCCCATGAAATCCATAAACACATACGTGAGCATATGCCCACGAACCCCACAAAGACGGACAATCACCCGAACATTATTTTTTATATAAAGTGAGATATCATCAATCAAAATGAAAGGAAGGGATGGTTGAGAGGAAAGGAAAAGAAAAATCAGGAATGAAACATTATTTTACTGACTACAAATTAAGAGTTTTTCAGCCGCTTCTTAAAGTATGCCAAGGACGGAGAGAGTCTTATATTGGTTTGTAACTGACTCCAGAGTCTCACTGCATGGACAATAAAGGATGAAAGATAATATGTCAATTTGGCGTATATTTCTAACATTCAACCAGTTAATTGCGTTCTGGTATGAAGTTATATGATTGCCTCAAATTGGAGCGAAAAATTCCAGGACAATAAGAGGTCGTAGGTTCATATCCCATTGACAGAAATATAATTCGCATATATTTTTAGAGATGGGACGATTGGTGTAATATTTTCTGTAATGCAGTACTAACATTTATAGTATATAAAAACATTTACATAAAGACGGAATGGAAAAATGTTGATTTAAAATAAAACATTTATACTATCTAATAAAATAAGTCTTTTTAGATATATAAATGTAATCATAAAGTAGTAAAAATATGTTTTGGTGATTTAAAAAAGCGAGAAAAAAATTAACCACAGCTTTTATTATTGAATGCTCATTTTTTAAATTCCCTCTAATAAAACGAAATGTATTTTATTATTTTCAGTGACATGTCTTTTGTCTTTTTTTAATGATTTTTTGCTGTATACAGTACAATCTGGTCATGTGGCAATTATTGTCATGTGGTAATCTGTTCCAGCCAACCAGTTTGATATCAAAGAATCCTCAAGAGAAAATCAGACTTCAATTATTTTTAAAGAAATCTAAAAATACAGGCATCTAACTAAATAAGTCAAAGAGGTCATTAATTTGAAAAACGAATGTGCTTATAATTTTTACGATACTCTTAAAACTTTTCCATAAATGATTTAAGTGCGCTATTTTGCAAAAAAAAGTAAAACTAAGGTAAAAACCAACAGGAAATCGTTCTCAGGATGCTTGACCTTTCCCTTTATGTGATAAAAAAAATCCGCGCATTCCGATGCTGTGTATTCAATACACATGTAAAAATGAGCGATTTAAATTCGTAAAAAATAGGAATATTTATAGCCAATCGCTTTAATGGATGCCCGAGAGCTACTGAAGCGAGGGAAGCGAGCGAACCGAGATTATATTTCTTGCGTTCCCATATACCGAAGTGTAGCATCGCTCCCTCACCCATTGCGGTTTTTTAGAATGAATATACCTACGTCACACACTGGCACACGTTTGATTGTACCGGTGAATTTATTCCCGATTTTCACAAAATATCTCTGATGTAGCCGATAAGTGCTAATTATTATTAATTTTATTTTTTTCATTCAACGTGTAAATGTATTACGGAGGAATACCTTAAATCTGAACCCAGTATTTACTATATTTATAAATAAATAAATAAATACAGGTGTATTGATAGCAACATAGTATGTACATAATACATTTAGACACATTTCAAGAACACATTAAAAAGAGAATACATTTAAAAAAAAACAGAAGCTATCAAAATGTCTGGGCTCATCTAATAACATCCCCCCGGCCAAGATACACCCCACCAATATAGGGCGAGCCCAGCCACGGGGACACCAGATGTTTTTCAGCCCACACCCTCTATAGAGATAATAAAGGTTTTAAAAGCAATGTGTACTAGTTACACATCACAGAGAAGGAAGGGTTAAGCAAGCATACTGAACACTGTATAACAGCCCTGTCAAACTACAATATAAATTTTTCAAATACATTGTCCATAGATAAGTAATTTTATTTTTAAAATATTTGGGGATTACGAACCATAGTACGAGAAATGCTACCCTAAAGCGATTGTCCCTCGCAATGTCCGAGCTGTAGACCACCGACCAAGTTTCCCTTTGCCGAATCCTATTGCAGCGCTCACCCTCCTCCCTGCAGTCCAGCTCTACAAGACTGTATTTGCAACCAACTTTGTGCAGCCTGCCGCATGTTTGCGGAAACCAAATGATTAAATGGCGGTGCACATAAATTGCGACCGAACTTGTGCAATGCCAATCAAATATTCTGTTTTTTTGTCTGTTACGGTGTTCAGCCACCGACTGACCAAGATAACTGGCTTAATTTAATTTCCTTGACGTATTTTCTTCTTCTAGATCTTGCGATTTGTTTAAACAGGATTTCAGTTTTGGTCCTGTAAGGAAGATGCCCAACTTTCTCTCCATCTCTTTGATGGACGTCCCGGTGGTCGACGACCCTCTGGAATCTCGTGCATTACAATCTTAGGTATTCTCGCGGGGTCCATGCTCTCAACGTGGTCCCTCCAGAATCGTCTTCTCTGCCTACTCCATCTCACGATGTCCTCAATGTTACAACTTCTGCGGAGTTCCTCATTAGGTATCTCATCTTATCTCTAAGGGTTCTACCTACGATAGGCCGCAGTGTTTTCATTTCTGTTGTTCAGAGGAGGTGTTTCGTTCTTACAGAGTCTGCTCTTGCTTCGATTCCGTAAGTCATAACAGGTATTATGCATGTTTTGTATATTCTGACTTTGCTTTCCACCAACATCTGTTTATTGCCCCAAACAGTGTTCTTTAGGCATCCGGAGATAACTGATGCTTTATTGACGTATACCTTGTATTGATATCACTCCTACTAAGTCTTATTTTGGTTGAACCGTTTAATTTTCTGATAAGAAAATATTTTGTCTTATATTGTATTTCATTGTTTTGTTTCTGTTGTGCTATAATGAATTTATATTTTATTGTAATTGTATTGCATTGTTTAAACGTTTTACCTTACAATCTCAAAGGGCTTATGGCTTTGTAGCAAATTCTTACAACAAATCAGAAATATGTTTATGTGAACTTAAGTAAAATTTAGACTGAAAAACCTTTTTTAAAATCTTTGATTCGAATCATCAACTCCCGGGTGGATAAGTAAGCGTATTACCAACTAGGCCAGAAAGATCAATTTAATGAATGGAATAACAAACGATTTTTTTGTTAATACCATAAATAATTTAACTTCTCATTTACGTAAGAAACTAATAACCGAACCCAATTTTCTCACGTAAATATCAGACATTCACCAAGTTAGGCCCATGGTTGATAGAATTTCCTAATAGTCATCTATTAAAAATAAATATATCAGAAAATAGGACAGTTAAAAAGTTTTTAGATCCTTTACTTGAATGATTTTTACCTTTACGTAATTATATAACATACAAATCAAGTAATAAAATTATAAATATTTTATTTCTCTACTATAATTCGTATGTTTTATTCCTGTACGATAATTCGTAGGTTTTATTTCTCTACTATAATTCGTAGGTTTTATTTCTCTACTATAATTCGTAGGTTTTATTTATCTACTATAATTCGTAGGTTTTATTTCTTTACTATAATTCGTAGGTTTTAAATACAAAATTGTTTTTACTGCTTATATATATTATAGTATTATAAGCACCAGTTTCATTATTTATTAACATCTTCAATAATATATTATGTTAAAGCAGTTATTATGATATCATAGTAAAATCTCGATTTGTTTTTCAGAGAATATGTTATAGAGATAAATCTCACGTTTCATTTAGTATACGAGTATATCATTTCGCAGTATCTCTTATAATTCTGAATTTGTGTCGAATTTTTAAACTACATTTGTACTCAATTTATTTATTTTACTTTATAGCCCTTACTTAGTGAACATTACAGATTTCCCTTTTTCACATAATGAACAAATAAATCAACAAAAACTAACATGTATAAATTAATTCAAATTTTGAAAATATTTAATTAAAAGTATTATAATAATGTATATGAATAACAATTGAAACAAAATAAATCATGTTAGAAATAACATAAAAAGGGAAATTAATTAAAGGATTACACAAAATTTATGACTTTTTTTTTAAATAAGTAAAGCGGCATATAAAATACGTCTGTATGACGATACACACGGTTCAAAAGTATGATTGCTCTACCTTTCGGCATTTCAAAAATAAAGTTAGTTCAATGTAAAGGTTTGTAAATGCGAAGCGTATTCTGCGATGATAATCTAAACTTGAATCTTCGACAACGGTTAGTCAAATGCTACGTTTGGTCAAGATTCTTATATGGAATGGAATCATGGACCCTCAAAATTGGTAGTATGAACCGACTGGAAGCATTCGAAATGTAGATACACCGGAGAATGCTACGGATACCCTGGACGGATATGGTCAGCAGCACGAGGATTCTTCAAAGAACCAAAGTTAATAGAGAGTGGCTGACTAATATTAAAATTTGAAAGGTGTCCTATTTGGGTCATGTACTTAGAGGAGCAAAGTACAAATTACTGCATTTGATCATCCAAGGCAAAATAGAGGGTCGAAGAGATGTTGACAGGAGGCAAATCTCCTGGCTCCGCAATATACGTGATTGGACTGGTATAAGGAACGTTTGGGATCTTTTCCGGACTGCCGGGGACAAAGATGCCTACTCTCAGATGATATTCAACGTTGGGGGGACCTGACATGACACTGAGAAGAAGAAGAAAGGTTTGTAGAACAATATATGGGTGCGTTGTCTCAGATAATTATCCCGAATCAAGACTGTTCATGACGGATGGATTAGCAAGGTTACTCTTAAACAAAGAAAAAAAAGAGGCTCCCAATCATCGACGACTATTTCTCTTCAAATTATTTAACGTATTCAAGGCTAATGGTTCAGCTAGTCTAAAGATTCTGATGTGGTCTTTTATACGTCTTGGATCCCTCCAATGGAATAAGAACATTTTGTGTTCTGCATCTGGTCCTATTTGTGCATCAAATAGACATAATGTGACATGTACGGGCTCAGTTAAATCCACTCCAGAATTTTATTGGTAAGATAAAGTCTAATATAAAATGTATGTTGTCTTTAGAATTTTACCATCGTAATTTCCATCTCTCTAAAAGAGTTCGCAATATGTTTTATAAATTTAAACCTTTAACAATGGCGGATACAAATTTATGTAAATATTTAATTTATCAATGGAAGTTGCTCTGCATGCAATAAGTCATTCCTTGCCTTGGACATATTTAAGATTTCAATTCCCGCATTTAAAAGGGGATTACATGGGTATTTTGTTACACATAAATTTACCTGATGGCGAGCGACACACCCTAGTTACTCTTAATTTTTTTCTTTTCTCTCTTCTAGAATTCGTCTGGATTTTATAAATGTGTTTCTCGATTTATAAGGTTTTTGGAACATGTTTTTTTTTTATGTAAACAATTCACCTAAACTTGGATGATTTGTAATCTATTAGAACTAAACTGGTCTAGATTAAGTTATTTATTTAATGATCTATTTTATGGACTATATTAAACTGTAAAAATACAGTTTTCTAATGAATTAAAAAAAATTCTTAGACATACGAGTAATGTCCTTATTATGCCATGTCCCTATTGTGGTCAGTAGAGAGAACAAATGTTCAATTTCTTTCTATGCTGGCGCAAATATCTTGCTTCTGTCATATTCATAAACTTCGTCATGCATACTCTCTTACTATGAAGAATTTTCTTTCATCCCTCTTTCAGAATTAAGTTTTATACATTTTTCTTTTAAATCTCGCATTACTAATTGTTTGCGTTTATAGTAATTCATTAAAACATAAACAATATGTATTAAATAGTAAAAATTTAATCCAATGTATTCTGTAGTTAGAGATAAGCTCATTTATACAGACAGACATACAAATGGACATTTATTATTGGTATACTTAAAATACGTAGCTTAACGTATATCACGGACAAAATATATTTAAAATAAAAAACACATTAATATTTTCAAAATTGTTAAACGATTAAAATGAAACATTTAATTAAGATATGAACGAACAATAATTTGGTCAGTGCTATGAAATTTCCACCGGAAGGCATTCCATCGGAAATTCCGCTTTATGGGAAATGCCAAATCCGATGATAAATGAGCCCACTTAATCCCATCCCCAAGACAGCTGCTTATGCTGTGGTCTCGCCTAACTCCACTCCCGTTCTCCATCACATGAGAGGCATTTCTTTCACTATCTAATCTCAGAGGTCATCCTTAAACACCGACATCTTTTGATTCATCTGCTCATAATCCTTTTAAATGTGTATTTTATTAAATAGTATTTTTTTAAATCAGACAGGATTTTATCATCTTTTAGGAACTAGTCCTTAAGGGAAGAGATGATGAGTATGATTTGTTGATAAATAATAAAACACGTTAGATCGCAATGCGGAAAGAGAGTCCAATTTTATTAGTAACGTAGGTATTTATATCATTTTAGAATGTGCGCGGGAATGCGCTCGCGATATGCCTACGTCTCGTTTCTGTGAATGCAAAACGATTAATTGTTGTATGTAGGTATCATTCAAATACGGAACTAGCGAGACAAGCGTGGTGCGTTCTCTCTCTAGTATGGAATGCGGTCCGCTCGGCTATGGGTTGAATGGCCGGCGTGTGAACTTCGGACTTGTTTATTTAGATTTATCGAGGAATGCGAAGGTCATTTCATCGGTCATTGACCGTATGTATGAACGCCCACAGTGTGTTCCGAGTGGGCGACCGCCACAATCTTAATAACAATATCTTACAACCAACCGGAGAGTATTTCAATGATACTTTTAGAGAATAAATTGAAATCATACTTCAATTCAACATGAGTATCGTATTTGTTAAGCGATAGAAAGTTTTTTTGTTGATAATATTTCGCTGTTTGGCCAATCGGTAAGACGTTTGACTTTTAGTCGTGGTTCCGAGTTTGATTTTTTATTACCAAAATAAAAATGAGTTACACTCTATTAAAAGAGTTTGTCTACTTACAAAGCAGACGACCACGAGTGTTGTTATCTCTTCCCTCGTCGTTGGAAATAATAAGTAATACGTACGATGACAAATCGAGAATTTCGTACCAACCTCAGTTATTTTTAAGAAACCAAAGGCTCGATTGAAGGGGTCGAAGTCAACCGGCCACGCTCTTTAATGTCTCTAAATCACCAGTTTAGACATGTTGATGGGTACCATACGAATGCAATAAACATGATATCGATAACTTTGATAATTAAAAATTTTTGATAGTTAGAAATTTTTCACACATTCAGAAATAATACCTTTAATGGATTGAGGATTGGATACGTTTAAAGAAAAAAGATGTAGACGTGGAATTGACTTAAAATTAAAATGATTGCACATGACTATTTTTTCTGAATTGACGAGTTGAAAAATCCACGACGATCATTCGTTTAACCCTTCCTTCCCTGTGATGTATAACTTGTACACATTGCTTCTAACAACTTTAATACTCGTATCCCTATAAATATAATAAATACTGGGTTCAGATTTTAGGTATTCCTCCGTAATACATTTACGCATTGAATAAAAAAAATTATATTAATAATAATTAACACTTATCGGCTACATCAGAGATATTTTGTGAAAATCGATAATAAATTCACCAATACAATCAAACGTGTGCCAGTGTGTGACGTAGGTATATTCATTCTAAAAAAATCACTATGGGTGAGGAAACAACGCTTTTCACGTCCCACTCTCACTCTACTTCAGTATATGGGAACGCAAGAAATAGAATCTCAGTTCACTCGCTTCAGTAGCTTTCGGGCATCCATTTGAGGTGGTCGCTTCGCCCATTTTGTGAACATCGGCCGATGTTTGTTTCATGTTTTCAGCAATTAAATTTAAATAATAATCACTTTCAATTCAAATTTAATTAATTTAGGCGATTGGCTATGAATATTCTTATTTTTCCGATTTTAAATCGCTCATTTTTACATGTGTGTTGATGTGTATTGAATACACAGCACCGGAACGCGCGGTTTTTTTTAGCACAGCAAGGGAAAAGTTTTAATAAGTAAGACTTTTATTTCCCGATCCGAAGCTACGAACTATGCTAGACCTCTGTTGGTATGCAATTTTATTAAAAAGAATTTGTCAGTTTTCACTTAAAAACTATTGATATGTTTCTGAATGGTTGGAAGGAAATGTTACATGGAAATTAATCCAAATAGGTTGTACAATAATACAAAGAAAATGTGTCAAAGAAAAGAAACGTACTTATTATACAGGTATATTTATTTATTCATTTATTTAAGCTAAATTTTGATCATTAGTAGGTAATATTAACAAAACACATTCAAAATTCAGAGTAAGCTTGAAAACAGAAATACAACATTTTACGATAAAGTTCAGAAATATTAAAATATTAACGTGATTTATAATCAAATGTGATTTATAATCAAATATGTTTCGAAGCCTTCGCTATACTTCGACTCAGTTATACATATATATGGTATTTCAGAATATTGCCCCTCGTAAGTTTGGCTTATGATTTCATCGTTTCGAATACTGCAACTTTTTCAATATGTCGGCATCATAAACCAAACCACGCGTAACACTACTTCGAAAGGCCTTGGGCAAATAATTCATAATCTGATATAAACAATAATTATATAGATGTTACCTTTGCCAACAGGACAGGGTCAATAAGACCCTTTATTATACTTTCAATAAATAAAATTCAATCAAATCACAATAATGTGCAGAAAGAACGATACGATAAGCGACTTTTAAGTGAATATGCTTGGTAAAAAAAAGATATCTTTCAGAAGAGACTCGGTCGGACGTCCGACCTGACAACAACAGACATATACCACAGTAAAACATAAATGTTTTCATGTCCACATGCTTCTGCTAGAGATAACGTCAGATTTCCGTAAAATTATACACTATTTTACAAACTAAAAAGTACAAATTTCTTGTTTCCACCATAACATAGTTATATATTTTTTTTCAGGAAAACTGTAAAAAATTTGAATTTTTTTACTCGTATATAAATTTTCAGCCTGAAGAGTTATCAGACACACAGAAGTGGTCCCAGGTCACGGCGCGCCTGCCACCCGATATGATATAAACCAGCTTTTATGAGCATTTATATTCGTTTACGTCAAATATGTACGAGTCTCTTCGCGCTGTAGAGCCGAGCGACATATAGTATATACGAGTACATAACATATATTGGCAGATCTGCTGATAGAGAGAAGGATGAACGGACATTTGAGAAGATACTGACGTGTTTTATGACTGCCATGTCGGCTGGATATGTCCTGGTGGAGTTAACTATTACGTTGTCCATCACGCCACTTTCATTTTCACGTTGGAATAGGCACAGAGGAGAGAGCTCCAATAGCTTTTATCACAACACACATTTTATCTGTTCTACATTCTAACTTCTAATAATACAACTCCTACGATTTCTGTGAATTGTTTGTTTCCTTCTTTCAAAGTGTCACTTGATCTAACCAAACTTTCCTTGGTCTTTTTCTATCATACCTATCACGCACGTTTGCTTTGAATAATTGTTTTGTAAGTATTTCTGCATGTACCAAATTCATTCCTTTCATGTACCAAATCCATTCATTTCATGTTCCAAATTCATTAATTTCATGTACCCAATTCAGAGTCGACTTTTTCATCTTACTTAATTCATCAGCCTTAAGTCGATCAAATTGATCGGTCATCTCTTCATTCTGTATTCTATTATATATTGTCATCTTATATATTCTTCTCGATCTACCTATTCTATGTTAATTCAACTCTCGTTAATATTTTCTACGTCCACATTTCACTATCATACTCAAAGTTGATATTAGAATACTATCGTGAACAATATCAGCAGATTTTGAAGCATCCTTTTGAAAAGAATATTTTATAAAATGCAGATATACAATAGTCATTAAAAATTAATTTCCTTAACCCTTCCTTCCCTGTGATGTGTAAGTAGTACACATTGCTTCTAAAAATATAATAAATACTGGGTTCAGATTTAAGGTATTCTTCCGTAATACATTTACGCATTGAATGAAAAAAATATAAATAATAATTAGCACTTATCGGCCGAATCAGATATATTTTGTGAAAATCGGGAATAAATTCACCAATGCAATCAAACGTGTGCCAGTGTATGACATAGGTATATTCTATCTAAAAAACCGCTATGGGTGAGGAAGCGATGCTATTCACGTCTCACTTTACTTCGGTATATGGGAACGCAAGAAATAGAATCTCAGTTCGCTCGCTTCTCTCGCTTCAGTAGCTCTCGGGCATCCATTTGAGGTGGTCTCTTCGCTCGTTTTGTGAACGTCGGCCAATGTTTTTTTCATGTTTTCAGCAATTAAATATAAATTTTTATCACTTTTGACTTCAAATTTAATGAATTTTAGTGATTGGCTATGAATATTCTTATTTTCCGATTTTAAATTGCTTATTTTTACATGTGTTTTGATGTGTATTGAATACATAGCACCGGAATGCTCGGATTTTTTTAGCACAGGAAGGGAAAGGTTAAATACGTATACTATATATTACGCCATATCCTTTCAGGGATAGGCAAATATAGCACAGCCTTCCTGAAATCATTTTCTCAATGTGGCCACGTCATTTTTAGATTTCAATTTTAATTCTACTAATATAATCCGTATCTTACAAAAAAGTCTTTTATCTGATCATTTGTTACTCTACCCTACACTGTAACACCAGATGTTCTTCGCAATGTACGTACTCGTGTCTACTTGTAATGCAACCCATGATCAGTGTATTAGGTCAATAAAACTGTCCCGGTTTTAACAGATAACATCGGGTATAGAACCTGAAACCTCCAGGTAGAAGTCAAGCATTTTATCAACAAGATTACAAAGGTAGTCAGTGAGTGTAATGATACCAGTCGTGAATTAATAAATTTCCATTTGAGTCATAAAATACGTAAAAAGAAAATTTATGTCGTTTTTTGTTATTCTCAAAACTAACACTGGCCTGTCTTTATTGTTCTCCCTTGCGTCATAAAATCTACCCTCACCCTCTCTTTTGCCAGTCTTCTTTAGTACAGTTGCGGCTCAATGTTAGAACTTAAAACCTCACCTGACCTTAACTTATGTACTAGTACCCTCCTCTTTGACCATCCGTTCGCTCATTGCCGGAGATTTTTACAACCCTTCTGACTGCATTTGCCCAGCCTCACTAGCCATATTACACTGTATACCCTCCACGGTCCTTCACATACCCTCCACGGCTTCCGTCACACCAGATCACGAGCGAACATAAAACCGTATCAGATTTTTTCCTCACATGTTTAAAAATATAGTTTGTTTATGGGGTTTTTATGATACCTCATGATGGAGATACTTTTTAAACACACGAACGTACGGTTCTTGTATATGAGTACAGGTATATTTAAAGAGTTGTTTATATTTATTTATTAAATTGGATGAAAATAAATATAATGCTAAGATGATCAGCTGGTGTATCCTTAAGAGACAAAATAAAAAGCTCACGCATTCGTGGAAGCCTAGGTGTTGCAGGAATTAACAGTAAGATGGAGGAGAGGCAATTGAGATGGTATTGGCACGTTGGACGCAGAACACCCGATCACATTGTGAACCTGGCAATCTCCATGGATCTTCCTCGAATAACAACCGGAGGAAGACCAAAAAATTCATGGGTGGTGCAAAAAGATAACCTGATGCAGAGGCACAGCCTGGGGGACGTATCATACAACCTGAGGACGAGGAGAGTTGACCCCAACAGTCTTCGCAGACAGTGAGTTGGGATGGAGTCAGGGAGAAGAAGATGAAAATAAATGTAATTGTATGAGAGATGCAAAGAGAAAAATCTTAGAATTAATGTTACAAAATCCAAAGTAATGGTGATAGAAAAGAGTGAAATAAAATGTTAATGCGATGGGTATGGGTAAATATTGAAAGATTGGAGCAAGTCGAAAAATTCTGCTGATTAGGTATTATAGTATTTTCTCAGATGATGAAAGAGTTAAAAGGGACATTGAAGGAGGTGTTGCGACAGTAAACAAAGTCAATGGGGCGCTAAAACACGTATGATGGAACTGAAAAGTCTCAAAATATGCTAAGAAGATAGTCTAACATATAATAGTACATTGATATTAACTTTAATGTATGGGAGTGCAACGAGGACATGTAAAAATACTGACAGGAGCTGAAATAAAGTGAAAATGTGTGTGGAAGGCGTACGGGATAAATACACCAAGGAAAACATAATTTGATCAAATAAGTGTTATTCCGAAATAAGGAAACGTAAAAAGTTAGAGAAATCGTAGAAGTTGTATGAGAAGGTTTAAAGATGGGAAGAGGTAAAGGATGTATGCCAAGAAGGACAGTCTGGCGCTTTGTCCTTTCTGCATTCCCCGACAGGGAAATGGTGTGATGGTATGTATGTATGATTTGAAATATTAAGCGTTATTTTGTTACGTATTTCAACTATGATCTTATAGTGGATTTTATATATTATATTTATATATTTAATTATCTTATTAAATTCACCAAAAATCGAACGTGTTACTATCACAAATTGAACGTGTTACTATCACAAATTGAACGTGTTACTATCACAAATTGAACGTGTTACTATCATAAATTGAACGTGTTACTATTACAAATTGAACGTGATATCTTCAAAGGTTTATTTATATTAAATGTTTCAAAAGCATTTGAACCGCCATCACACGTGAATATTTCCATTCATCTTCCCGTTGCAAATGCACAAGCGCCATACATTATATCAAACGATATGATTCCTTTGGGTCGACAAAGTCAGAATATATTATGTCGCCCCGTCTTACCCCATTCCATACGACCCCGTCGTCCCATCCGACGATACGATCCCGTCGTCCATCCCTCTGAGACCATCCCGCTTCAGGTCGTATATTACTCCGACTCTCTTTTTCCTTTCTCACAACTTTTTATCAAAGGGGCGAAAAGGTCGTAAGTTTTCCAATGTAATAATGCGCGATGACCTTTTGATAATCCCCAAACTTATGGGGAATGATATTTTTTTCTCTGATTTAATTTTATTTATGTAACTTCAATAAATAAATTGTTTGTTTTTTTTTCTCAGTAAAGAACTGTTTTCAGCGTTTCATGAAACATTCTTTGTATAAAATATTACACCGAAATATTTTTTTTTGAAAATGGTTTCAAAAAGTGTATTAATTTTAACGTGATTTAAAAAAGCAATACGAAAATTGCGAAACCATTTTTAAATTAAGAAAAATTAAAGTAACACGTATTAAGAAAACGTACATATTACCACGCTGTCTCCCAGTCGAGGTAGATAGAGAGGAAATTACGCCAGACTTTCCAATCGCGACATACATAATTGGCTTCTTCTTCATTCATATGCCTATTTACATTTTCTTCTTTCAAAATATCATACACTTGATTCAATCATATTTTCCTAAGTCTTCTTGTACCATGCCTTTAACTCACATTTGCACTGTATTTTTGTTTTGTTTATATTTTTCATTCATTCGTTCCACATGGCCAAACCATCTCAGAGTGCCCTTTTAATTTTACTCTACACGTTAACCTAATATGTTTACATTCATCCCATAACCTTTAATTCCAAATTATGTCATACATTGTCCCCCCATACATTCTCTTTAGTGCACGCATTTCTACAGCATGTATTGGCTCTTTTCAGTTTTGTTCCATGTCCACGTTTTACTTCCGTACTTCAAAAATTGTACCATAGTGGTGTTTTAGACTATAATCGGTATTAAATAATATCTTATTATTATAAGAGAAACTATAACCGCTCTTTTTAAACCTTTTTCTGTGTAACCTGCGTGTCAGCAGCTATTGAAAAATTCACATCTAGAATCGAACTCGACTTACAGCTGTTTTTTTTTTCATCTTTGAAAACAGCTGTTTTTCTCCAACAATATATTTTTGCCCCTAACACTAGCCCCAATTAACACTTCATATGGATATTATTCAAATACTGGAAGCATTTTTCTACACAACCTCATAAATATTCAACCAACCCTTTTGGCACATTTTCCATTTCCCTAACAGTGGACGAGGAGAGAGCTATATACATAAGAATCTCGTAGATCTGTCCTCTCTGCTTAAGTGACAGGTCACACACTCTCTCAGGCAGACTAAGGCAGTCGTTATTCAACAAACGTCGTACAATGAGTTATTTGTTAAAATTATAGCAAGTGAGCAAACAAAGATTGCCTCGTTTCAATACGCTCAGTGAACTAAATTCTTTGCATTTCAATTGTTCACAACGTATCAGCAAAAGACAGGCTGACACACGTTACGATTTAAGCTGACAAACGTTCAATTAAATTTCAGCCTGGCCGGGTTTGTTCAACTTTTCTTTTATTTTCTAGCTATCTCGAATTGACACACACTTACTCTTAAACAGTTTTTAAAAACATTTTGTATTAAAAAATGATCTTATAAGTTAAAATGTTTTTTTTGGGATTGAAATAAAGTCAATATAATTTATATATGATTTATAGTGAAGAAATTAACATTGTGGAGGCTTAAAAACATTTTATTAATTGACAGGTTTGTGGTCCCCTTATGATGTAGTGAAAGCCTTGAAACCGGTTGGGTTATACCTATACAAAAAGGGGAATAAACAGTGTTTGATAAAATAAATTACAATAATATAATTTATTTGTGTTTTTTTATTTCCAAAAGATTATTATCTTTGAAGTTCTATACAGTGGTAAAATAATGTTAAATTATATGATAATATATGCAGATTGTTTCATGCTGATGATATACATAGTATTGTAAGTGGAAATTGAAGAAAGTTTGATAAGTAAATTGTATAAGAAATGCCAAGACAAAGATTTAAGAATGAATGTTGCTAAATCTAAAGTAATTGTCACAGAAAAGTGGGAAAGAAAAAGTAAACGCAATATATGGACGAACAATGAGAGATAGAAGCAACTTTGGAGAATTCTACATTTTAGGTTATATTTTCTCCGGGTGGTGGAAAAGTTAAAAATGACATTGCATGGCGTGTAGACATAGGAATCAAATCAATGGGGTACTAAAACAGATATACTCGAATCGGACATTATCAAATATATGATAGTCCACAATAGTATTTTTGCACCATGTATGCGAGTGAAACGTGTAGAAATTCGTGCACTGAAAATTATACAATGGGTTACTATGATAAATATGAACTCAAGACTGATGTGCTGAGTAAGATGAATAAGAGCATTTTGAAACGGTTTGAACATGTAGAACGAATAAACAAAGGAAGACTAACAAAACACATATTTATTGTAAATCTTAATTGAAGGCACTGTAGAGGAAACAATGGTTGGATCAAATAAACGTTATTTTGTAAGAAGAAAACGTAGAACTTCAGAAAAATCGTAGCTATATTAGAAGGTGTATGGATGTTACGAAGGATTTTTATCGATATAAGAAAGTCTGACGCTGTCTCATCTCTACCCACCCTATCAGCGAAATATTATTTTGGTGTTTATGTATGTAAGTTATATAATCTTAGAGCAGTTATTATTAAATATAAATAAAACATTAAATTATTGTTTTTCAATTATTAATTAATATGAAAACAATCATCAAATCAGCAGGAACGCTATAAAATACACGGAAGTCGCTACAGCTAAAAATGCTTTATAATGAAATGAACTAATACAGAACGATATCCAAAACAGAAGAAACCTCAGCTTGCAAATACGAAGAATGATTCGGGAAACGATTAAAAAAATTGAGGAAATAATTATTTCAAAATGTGAAAATCATAACATTAAGTTGAATAATTTAATATCGAGTATTAAATTACTTTTCTATTTCACTAATTACATTTGTCACCACGACACGTGTGTATTTTTGGTGAAATATCAAATAATTTAATTTAATATTACGATTTTCGTACTAAAGAAATATTTTTTTTCTTCTTAGCAAGTTTTACAAACATTCTGATGAGGAATTTAAAAAATTCAAAGTCAACCCTTTTGATGAATTATTTAATATCAATCAGTTATTTACTTAACTATTGACGCTCATTTTTTGGACTACTTAAGGAGGTGTTCTACCCTAGAAATTTGAAAAAAAATGTTTTTTTTTTTTTTGTTTTTTTTTATATTGTTAAAGTTTATACCATTATAAAATTTTCAATATTTACGAAGTTATAGCTATAAATGAGGCAGCAATTACGCCGCACCGGAATGACTCGGACAATAATCTCAAAACTATAAACACGTTTTTGTTTTAAACTACTTTTTTCGACCTGGTCGTCATAAAATCTCAAGTTCTATCAAACCGATCGCCTTCAAATTCAATAAAAAAAAAAGGTAAAAAAATAAATGAATTTTTTTTTCAGACAGCCGCCATTTAACAATTTTTTTTGGTACCGACTATAAACACATTATTGTTTATTAAGAAACTGTGTATAATTTTTGTTTCGAATTTACAAAAGGGTTCCAATCATGTCAACCAGCTCCCCGCCTTTTTTACGACCCTATGTAACAGCTGATAACATCACGTATTTTCAAAATCGTCAATAAATGAACTGTAAAAAAACGTATACGCAAATTATTTTTTTGTTTTTTTTTTATTTAGTATGAAAAAACGCCAAAATTCACGCCTCCAGAGTAAAATTACCCTTAAATCATTTGATTTAAAATGGGAAAAATACTTTCAATACATCCACTTCAATATTATTCCATATACACACACACACATCAAAGGGCTTTCTAATTTTCTTGTATGAAAAAAAAATAAGACATTACAGACGTTATTCCAGTACTGTACGCTTCCAATATGTGCAAAACGTCTATTTTTAAACTACAGTAAACATTTTATGAAATTCGTCTCCTTATATTGGCCTCGCGAGATCGCAGCAACAAAATATATAGATATGAGCATATTCGTACGATCCTCGTGAGGTCAGGCTGAGTGTTCACTGGGGGTTCTGTGTACTCCTCATTTAGTGAAGGGAGCGCCAGATTTCCCTAAGGACCTGGGGTCAAAGTCTGTGGTAGCAGAATACAAACCCTTATATTCCGTGCAAAACACACACCCCCGGAGTGTGCGGCTTCATCAAGGCTTACATCACTCTAGTCCTCACTCAGAATGTATCTATTATATTCTCAAATGAGTTTTGACGATTACTCAAATAAACTTTCTGAATTATTCAAATACTATATTAATTGTAGATTTGAATCGAAATTTTTATCGTAATGATTTATTTTCATTTCTAGCGCTTTCAAAACTTAAGATTAAAATTAGTGTAAAAAGCTTATGTGACTTTGGTTTTTTTTGGTAATTTCGAATATGTTTTTTTATAAATAGGACATTGCTCCATTTGAAAACCGTGAACCTGTGAAAACCACACATTTTCTATCGATGATGCCAAATTCTTACATATCAGTAGTAACGGAAATAAATTTGACAGATAAGAGACCCTAGAAATTTCTAAATCAGTGCATCAAGGTGAACATCTGGCAAACACATATAACCCAAGTAACTCTACGCTGCTCGCTGAGATTGTCTCATCCCTCCCTCCCCCCCCCAGTCCTCAACCCAAATGTTTACTATTAGAAGCGTGTATCTCAGTACCAGTTTGAACAGAATTCAATATTGTCTGTGCTCCCCTGATGATGAGGTGAAAGTCTTAAAACTGGTAGGGTTATAATACCGTTATAAAAAAAAATGGAATAAACAGTGCTTGATAAAACAAATTACGATAAATAATCTCTTAATCAAATACTGCTAACAGTATACGAAAATTTATTTAGAAATGAAAATGTTTGAAAATTTCCATGACAATGATTTATTAACGAAAAATAATTTCCCGGCGATTTTATTTGGTATAGAAATACATGACAATGTTTCTTTCTTTGCATAATCTTCAGAATTAAGACTGCAACCCCTATAAACTTCAGTCATCTATTGAACTAACTATATACAGTAATGTGTTATCTCCAAGAATTATCTTCCCGCAGACATTGCTGAAAAACAGGCAGGCATTTCGAATTGTTATTATTTGTTATAAAACCTGTATAAAATTAATAATGACCCATTGAAAATATAATATAATATGTCATTATATACTGTATCCATCAATACTACTAGAATCTTTAATTGAATATACAGACATTTTCATTGAAGGCTATCAGAACAATTATTCTACTCGGGAATAGACATTTTGCAAAATTATGTTTTAAAAACCTTCAAAACACTTTTTAAATTATTCTTTCTACCCGCTAATTGCGTTAAAAAGAAAAGTAATCACTCGATAATTTAGCCCAGGGCTGTTGGATAAAACAGATTGTTAAATAAATAGAGGCAAATCACTCCGAGCGGGTGAGCAGCCTTCAAGTGGCTGCTGGCGATAATCGAGAGAAAAATTGTCGTTTTTCCTTAGCTGTTGCCATTTTTCACCACCCCCAAACCTCTTATGTCTCAGCCTCCACCACCCACCACCTACTGCCACCCCACACCAAATGGCTGTGTAAATCTGAGCCGTGTAATGACCTGTTATATGCTCCTGCTAAGCTATGAACGTGGAGCATAAATACCATACCAAAAGTTCCCAAAGTGTGGTAAGTACCCCATTGTATTTATTTTGTTATGGGATTGACACATACTCGTATATTGATTTTTATTCATAAAACAAACACTTTAGTTAACTTTTATAAAATATAACGATGTATTCGACAGTCGTTAGGAATTACCAAAACAACATGTTTTATAATTATTTTTTTAGGGTGAGCTTATCGACATGTCTTTCAAGCCTTTTTTAAACTAAAATACACAATATTTTGAGGTGCATGGCCGCACGGTAACGCACTGAACTTGCAAGCGGAAGGTAACCGACTCAAATCCCACGCCATGCTACTCCCGTCGAAGGACACAGGATTTCTTTTGCCTAGTATTCGAGGATGTAAGGATACATTTGACTCGGTCATAGACATCATTTGAAAAAAATATAAAAAAACATGCCAGTGTGTTCCGATCGTCTAGTTTCAGGTGTGCCGTCGAGTCTAGAATAGCGGAGTGGCTGGCGAGTTTGCAGGTGTACAACGACTTACACACTTAAAAGATGAGAAAAAAGATGAATAAAATTCCACAACACAGCATCGCTTCCCAGCTAAAATAATGTTGCAATGGCGAGAGAGTCCTCAACTACGAGACCCAGTAACGACGATGATGTTATTTAGCCACATATTTTTTTCACAAACAATTCTGTACCCTAGAGGATAAACCACGGAAGTCACTCTGCACCCTAGAGGATAAACCTCATATGCGTCATACATGAATTGTATGATGCAACGTCGTTTATCCTCTGGGGTAAAACGTGACTCCCGTGGTTTATCCTCTAGGGTACAGAATTTAAAAGAGGTATTCATATTTATTCTACCAAAAAAGATAAAGTATGTTATCTTCGTGGTATATATTACAATTGGTCAAAACATATTATATGTGTGGAGTATTTTGATGTATGGTTGCGAGAGATGGTGCATAGGCGAAAGGGATCGAAAAAGATTGGAAGCCTTCGAGATGTGGACCTATAGACGAATCCTAAGGATTTCCTGGAGATACCACATAACAAATGACGAGGTTCTCAGCAGGATCGAAGAAATCAGGGACCTGTCAAACACCTTATCGGAAAGGTGTGCAGAATGGATGGGTCATATGCTGCGACATGAAAATCTCCTGCACAATATACTGGAGGGAATGATTGAGGGATCGATTGGCAGAGGGCGTCCTCGCCGAGAGTATCTGGAGCAAATATGCCACGATATGGACTGCACCTCCTATACAGAGCTCAAGAGGATCGCTGAAGACCAAGCGGAGTGGAGGAGGAGATGCAGAGCTTTGCTGCTAACCAATCCTTAGGATTGAAACTGAAGAAGAAGATATGTTACACGTAATGTATTGTAATACGTCGCCTGAATGATTTTTTCCTCAAAAATTCCATCTAAGGAGAGCCTCTAAATATGATATAGAAAAACGTGTCGTGAGGGTTAACATAACTAGTGGAATGAAAAGTCATTTACTATTCATATATTATGCAGTTGTACAAATTTAGAATTAAGAGTGCATACCAAATATGTGTTTCTAAACACAAACAGATTAGACGTTATGCCTAATATTATGGCCGCAGCTACCACCTTTGTATCTTAATACTCATTTATGATATTATATTTTTTGTCAAGTTTAGAATATTTAATAAAAAAGTTTTCAATTCCCGAGTTATACCATCATTCAGGACAGTCTGTACTCTAAACGTGGCTATGTAAATTGTTTTTATTTATCTTCTTCTTCTTCTCCCTGGCTCCATCCCAACTCACTGTCTGCGAAGATTGTTAGATTGTTGAGGTCAGCTGTTCTCATCCTCAGGTTGTTTTCTCTTCTGTCCCAGACTACGTCCCCCAGGCCATGCCTCTGCATCAGGTTATCTTTTTGCTCCACACATGAATTATTTGGTCTTCCTCTGGTTGTTATTCGAGGAAGATCCATGGATCCATGATTGATCCATGGTTGGATCCATGGAAGATCCATGGTTGTTATTCGAAGAAGATTATTTATCTATTATTATTTATTGTTTACTTTAGTAACTCTTAAGATTCGAAATATTTTTCCACTGTATTGTTGAGAAACATGGTTTTTGGAAAAAAAAAACGTTAGTTTATTCCTCTAGATGGGCTGAGAAAGAAAATGTCTATAAACACCTGTCATAGCATGAAAAAGTTTGACGAAGGCTGGCGCAGCGCATAGCAGAGCCTCTTGTTAATATCCCCTTAAATTACACTTTGAGCTGCTTTGTACCATTTTTATAATGGCCACGATAAAATTTGTATTGCTTGTACTAATAAAAAATAACTATTTACAAAAGATAAACATTTATAGCGATCAACAAATTATCATTTCTACAAAACACACAAGAGTGAGCGATCATAGGAAAGAGGCACTCTTTATTTTTAATACGCTACAATTTGAAGTATAATGCTAATGTTGCTAGCATAAAAACTAAATTCTTTTTACCCCTCTTCTTCATCGTGTTATCAATGTTAAGCTTTATAATCCTTCGCTATACCTGAAGTTTGGTACATCACATATCTTCATATTTACCTCGGATTCAATCGGGCGCTGCTATAACTGTCAAACATGATTTGTTTCCTCTAATACTAATACATTGGGTTCAAGTCCCGAGTTGGCGCGCTCTTGAGGAGAGAGGTTGTTCTGCATATAAATTGTTCTTACACTATAAAGGCAAAGGGAGGAAAACAATTTAGGCACTCGATCGGAGCGTGGTTGTTATTGCGACAGGAGTTTGAGTACTTGGGCTTGCAAGAGTAAGGACTTCCTTTACCATTCCTCTCCCTCACATTAGCACAGTTCGTTTGTTTGTCAGTATTTCATCATTAATTCGTTTCACATGTCCAAATCATCTCAGAGTGGTCTTCTTCATCTTAGTCAACACGTCAATTTTAATTTACATTCATCCCTCATCACTACATTTTACATTCTATCATACATTGTCATCCCGTGTATCCTTCTAATTGCACGCATTTTTCTGGCTCTTTTCAGTATTGTTCCACGTCCACGTTGTACACCCATACATAAAAGTTGGTACGAAAATAATGTTGTGGGCTTTCATTTTTACAAATTTTGGTACTGTCGTGTTTGAATATACTCGTATGTTGTTCAATAGCGTAATACTTTTGTCAGTTACAAATAATCAATTTATCGATTTAATAGCAGCTGAATGATTTCATTTGGTACCGACTACCTTAATAGTAAACACGTTGACTGCCGATCACGCACTTACGCGTAATATCCGTATGTCACTTCTATTGGTCAGTCTGCCGCCGGCAACCGTCGTAGTGAGTTTGTGCGTCGGCACACAATTTTGGTGCAGAGCAGATTATTATTAAACGTTCCCAAATTTCATGTCCCAAAATATTTTTTTTTACTTTATTAATTGTTGAGGTAGCACTGTAGAATATCATTCTGAAGTATAAAAATATGTATTCACCAATGACACTTTTTTTTATCTTGACACGGTGAGAATCAAAACACATGGTTCTTAAATCTTATAAAAGACATTTGTTTCACTTTGTGGGGACATGTATATATAAAACACCTATTTTTTTTATTATAATATGTACATGAGAGGGGTAGGAGAATATTAGCTGATAAGGGAGGGGAGTAGGTAGACGTCAAATGGAATGGAAACATATTAAGAAGACTATTATTGAAATCAACTTGATTATTAAGACTTAATTTAACACTTTTTTTAGTCTCGAGAATTTCCGACATACCCAACTGCATCCCGTTATTTAAACATCTCAAATGTTTCCTAACTCTTTTTTCAAAGTGTTGTTTTATCTTGCCTACACACAAATATGAAGTCATTGCATTTTAATTTATAAACTCCAAATTGGACTATATCATTTTCTCTATTCTTATACTCGTAACTAACCAGCTATTTTAAACTTATTGTCCACATAATATGCTGGTTGAATATCTTAAAGCATTGATTTAGACACAGTGGGAAAAATATATTTTAGACATAATTTAGTTCAACTTCACCTGACGAGGAAGACGGATGTCTTTGCAATCGGTAGTGAACTTAAATAAAACAGTAGTGAATACAAAACTTTATTGTAAATTTAAAATTTATGTAAATAAACAATTCTATTGGATGAACCTTAAATCTTAAACATTCAGAAAAATATTTCAAAAGAAATGTTGATAATTCTATTTTCTGTTTTGTGAATATAAGTGTATATTTTATATAACATTTCGGTAATATGACTACCCCACTATGATGTCCGTGTTGATAAAACTGAACGAATACAGTGGAGGTTTTTACGATTTGTCAACTTCAAACTCCAGTTCCAATATCAGAGTTGAACTATATCTGCTATTGAAAATGATGCGGCTTACAAGCTTGTCAGGTAGAAGAAATATGTTTTGACTTCACAACAGTCTGGAACTAACTCAGCTTGTGACGCTACACGTTCCTTGTAGGCCCACTCGGCAAAATGTTTTGTTCCGTAGTAAAGGGCTTTCGACAAATTATTTGCATAACTCTTGCATACCAAGACTGCACAGATTGGGTAATCAATATGGGTTTTGTATGAATTTTCATATGGGTTTAGCTACTTACAGAAGTAAAGTGAATAAATTGTTCTTGCGGGAATGAATTGATTGAATTGTGTGGATTTGCTTTGTTCTCTTGTTCTACTTGTACTGTTTTTGTTCTTTTATATTACATATATCAATCAATATAAAATTGTACATATTATTGTATTTTTTAACCTTTGTATCAAAAGGTTATTAGATCGTTAAAATAAAATAAAATAAATAACCGTTGAATTAAAATTTAAAAAATGCTGATGATGATCAAACCCCACCCATGTGGGTTTTGATCATCATCAGCAGTACTGCCACCTATTTGGATTTTGATCATCATCAGCAGTACTGCTATCCATGGGTTTGGATCATCATCAACAGTACTGACACCCATGTGGGTTTTGATCATCATCAGCAGTACTCATATCCATGGGTTTTGATCATCATCAGCAGTACTGCCATCCATGTGGGTTTTGATCATCTTCAGCAGTACTGCCACTCATGTGGGTTTTGATCATCATCAGCAGTAAGCCACCCATGTGGGTTTTGATCATCGTCAGCAGTACTGCCACCCATGTGGGTTTTGATCGTCATCAGGAGTACTGCCACCTTTGTGTGTTTTGATCATCATCAGCAGTACTGCTACCCATGTGGGTTTTGATCATCATCAGCAGTACTGCCACCTATGTGGATTTTGATCATCATCAGCAGTACTGCTATCCATGGGTTTTGATCATCATCAGCAGTACTGCCACCCTTGTGTGTTTTGATCATCATCAGCAGTACTGCCACCCTTGTGTGTTTTGATCATCATCAGCAGTACTGCCACCCTTGTGTGTTTTGATCATCATCAGCAGTACTGCCACCCTTGTGTGTTTTGATCATCATCAGCAGTACTGCCACCCTTGTGTGTTTTGATCATCATCAGCAGTACTGCCACCCTTGTGTGTTTTGATCATCATCAGCAGTACTGCCACCGATGTGGGTTTTGATCATCATCAGCAGTACAACCACCCTTGTGGATTTTGATCATCATCAGCAGTACTACCACCCATGTGGGTTTTGATCATTATCAGCAGTACTGCCACCCTTGTGTTTTTTTATTATCGTCAGCAGTACTGCTACCCATGTGGGTTTTGATCATCATCAGCAGAAGTGCCACCCATGTGGGTTTTGATCATCATCATTAGTACTGCCACCCATGTGGGTTTTGATCATCATCATTAGTACTGCCACTCATGTGGGTTTTGATCATCATCAGCAGTTCTTCTCTTCTTCTGCATATTTTTATCTGATTTTGCAGTATGATCTCTTCTTTGAGAACTAGACATGGAATTTTTCAGAAGTGTTTTCTATGTAAAAGCTATAGGAATGGTTTAAGAGCCATTCATTGATTTTTTTTCAGAGTTCAAATTCTTTAACTTCTATTTGGATTAACGGAATGAAGGGATTAGGGGTGTACATGAGTTTAAGATTGATGTGTTGAGTAAGATGAAGAAGAGCACTCTAAGATGGTTTAGGAATGAAGAACGAATGAGTGAAGAAATATTGAAAACTATTATCTATATTGTGCAAATGTAAGTAAAAGACGTGAAAAGGAGGTGCCAATTCTTATAATTCTATCTTGATTAACGGAATGAAGGAATTAGGGGTGTACATGAAATTAAGATTGATTTGTTGAGTAAGATGAAGAAGAGCACATTGATATGGTTTGGGCATGTAGAACGAATGAGTGAAGAAATATTAAAAACTATTATCCATATAGTGCAAATGTAAGTGATAAGGAGATGCCAAGGAAAGTATGGTTAAATAAAATTAATGCTATTTTGAAAGAAGGAAACGTAAAGTCGGTTAAATTGTAGGAGTTGTATGAGAATGTAACATATATGGACGTACAATAGAAGAGGTGAAGGATGTGTTTCAACCAATGAAAGTCTGGTACTCTCTGCCTTCCCCGACAGGTTGATGGTATGTACATATGTAAGAAAAATGTGTTTTCCATATTGGTGCGTCAGATATGCACATTGTGAGCTGTTGAATTGAAAGCTTACCAAACTAAAAGCCATCCACCTTTTAAACGAGCTACAAATTCTCAATTTTTCGTGGCTTGATACTTACATACGAGTATATACTCGTACATACTTTCACGCTATTTTCCGGTTGAGCTAGGCATAGATGACAGGGCGTCAAATTGTTTAAGGCCAAATATTTTTAATTATTTTACACATGACAAGAAATATAGTATACATAATTTGCGATAAAAACAACAGGTAATTTAATACACACACAATTTTAATGGATCTGGGTCTCTTGCCTTTCATTTGTCGTGTCCCCAGTGAACTAGGCTTTTGCCTGTATCTCACTAAAGACATATACAATCAAAAAAATTATCGATACTTCTTTCCGATTTTGGAATATGTAAAACTCCGCTGCACATTCTCATCAACCTGACAAACAGTGACACTCAATTACATATGTATACATCACGCGAAATCAAACTCCTCGCACTTCATCACTCCAGACAGATCAAAACATTCATCCCACAATATACCGCACACAATCATAAAGCAAAAAAAAATACATTTATACAAAAATATAAATATAAAACAACAAAAAACACCACACTCAAGAGCTCACACAAACCTCTTCCACAAGTCATTCTTCTTGCAAGCCCAAGCACTCAAACTCCTGTCGCAATAACAACCACGCTCCGATCGACTGCCTTAATTGTTTTCCTCCCTTTACCTTTATTGAATTCGGCACCCCATTGTATGTCATGGGAGCTAAATAGACATATTGCCCTTGGGCAAAATATATCGACTATACTATACATTTCAGGAGAAACGAATCAATGTTAATAATTATTTACTCATATGATTATGATATCATGATAAGGTATCGAAGACGTCTATTAGTTTGTTGTGTACAAACTGTTGCACTTCAATAAGCCCACAATCGTAACAGATCAATCGCAAAGTTACGATGGCAAGAAAAACGAAATTTCTGACGATCGTTAGGTTTAGTCTGCTTAAGCCTTTCTTTTGCATTTTAATTTTATTATGAATATTGTATTGAGAATATTATTAAAAAAACTAAATTCACGATCGTGATGAATCTTGATTTCAATAGAAATGTTAAGAAATATTTATAACTTCAATAGTTTATATGAGTTTCTTTGATAATTTGGTGTGGTTTGTTATTTTTTCCGTTGACTAAATTCTGTTCGATAAAAAAGACAATATTTTCAGGAATACGGTGTCAATATAAGAAATTTACTTATTTCATACATTAAAATATCAACACTTTTTACAACAAAGTTTACATCTCCTTTAATTTCCATAAAGATATACACATTAATACCGCAAGTTTACCTCTAAAAGGGTTTATTACCTTAGTTGGCGAGGTTTAAGGGATGGGCGCGCACGGGCACGGCACGCGCATGGGGTAATATCTTTAGAGAAATTTATAATTAAACCGTCTACAAGTTTTATTTGTTCCCCCCAAGATTTAAGCACTCTTAAATGAGAATATTTAGGTCCTTAAATTTTGTTCATATCCTTAAGTAAATCTCGCATCCTTGGATATATTTTACGATGTTAGTAGCGTTAACAGGCTACTCTTGCGAATTTGCGCTCTATTCTACGCGTCACCTTCGCAACTTTTCGCTGCTTATACCGAGTATATTATTATTATTGTACGAAAAGTCGACTCATATGACTAAGTTGGTAGAAAACTTATCTTTTGCGTGGAGATTTTATACTTATTTCACGATATTATCCGACAACCTCCATGGCCTCAGTGGAAGTAGACTTGTCTTCTACAATACATGGAGACTTTATGCTTGGTTCAAGATAGTATCTTATGGCCTTTATAACCTCATTGGTAGAAGACTTGTATTTCACATGGATATTTAATGCTCGATTTCTGATGGTACTTAACAACCTCCATGACATTACTGGTAAAACTCTTGTCGTCTACAATACATGGAACTTGATGCTCGATTTCTGATGGTACCTAACAACCTCCATGACATTACTGGTAAAAGTCTTGTCGTCTACAATACATGGAACTTGATGCTCGATTTCTGATGGTACCTAACAACCTCCATGACATTACTGGTAAAAGTCTTGTCGTCTACAATACATGGAACTTGATGCTCGATTTCTGATGGTACCTAACAACCTCCATGACATTACTGGTAAAAGTCTTGTCGTCTACAATACATGGAACTTGATGCTCGATTTCTGATGGTACCTAACAACCTCCATGACATTACTGGTAAAAGTCTTGTCGTCTACAATACATGGAACTTGATGCTCGATTTCTGATGGTACCTAACAACCTCCATGACATTACTGGTAAAAGTCTTGTCGTCTACAATACATGGAACTTGATGCTCGATTTCTGATGGTACCTAACAACCTCCATGACATTACTGGTAAAAGTCTTGTCGTCTACAATACATGGAACTTGATGCTCGATTTCTGATGGTACCTAACAACCTCCATGACATTACTGGTAAAAGTCTTGTCGTCTACAATACATGGAACTTGATGCTCGATTTCTGATGGTACCTAACAACTTCCATGACATTACTGGTAAAAGTCTTGTCGTCTACAATACATGGAACTTGATGCTCGATTTCTGATGGTACCTAACAGCCTCCATGACATTACTGGTAAAAGTCTTGTCGTCTACAATACATGGAACTTGATGCTCGATTTCTGATGGTACCTAACAACCTCCATGACATTACTGGTAAAAGTCTTGTCGTCTACAATACATGGAACTTGATGCTCGATTTCTGATGGTACCTAACAACCTCCATGACATTACTGGTAAAAGTCTTGTCGTCTACAATACATGGAACTTGATGCTCGATTTCTGATGGTACCTAACAACCTCCATGACATTACTGGTAAAAGTCTTGTCGTCTACAATACATGGAACTTGATGCTCGATTTCTGATGGTACCTAACAACCTCCATGACATTACTGGTAAAAGTCTTGTCGTCTACAATACATGGAACTTGATGCTCGATTTCTGATGGTACCTAACAACCTCCATGACATTACTGGTAAAAGTCTTGTCGTCTACAATACATGGAACTTGATGCTCGATTTCTGATGGTACCTAACAACCTCCATGACATTACTGGTAAAAGTCTTGTCGTCTACAATACATGGAACTTGATGCTCGATTTCTGATGGTACCTAACAACCTCCATGACATTACTGGTAAAAGTCTTGTCGTCTACAATACATGGAACTTGATGCTCGATTTCTGATGGTACCTAACAACCTCCATGACATTACTGGTAAAAGTCTTGTCGTCTACAATACATGGAACTTGATGCTCGATTTCTGATGGTACCTAACAACCTCCATGACATTACTGGTAAAAGTCTTGTCGTCTACAATACATGGAACTTGATGCTCGATTTCTGATGGTACCTAACAACCTCCATGACATTACTGGTAAAAGTCTTGTCGTCTACAACACATGGAACTTGATGCTCGATTTCTGATGGTACCTAACAACCTCCATGACATTACTGGTAAAAGTCTTGTCGTCTACAATACATGGAACTTGATGCTCGATTTCTGATGGTACCTAACAACCTCCATGACATTACTGGTAAAAGTCTTGTCGTCTACAATACATGGAACTTGATGCTCGATTTCTGATGGTACCTAACAACTTCCATGACATTACTGGTAAAAGTCTTGTCGTCTACAATACATGGAACTTGATGCTCGATTTCTGATGGTACCTAACAGCCTCCATGACATTACTGGTAAAAGTCTTGTCGTCTACAATACATGGAACTTGATGCTCGATTTCTGATGGTACCTAACAACCTCCATGACATAACTGGTAAAAGTCTTGTCGTCTACAATACATGGAACTTGATGCTCGATTTCTGATGGTACCTAACAACCTCCATGACATTACTGGTAAAAGTCTTGTCGTCTACAACACATGGAACTTGATGCTCGATTTCTGATGGTACCTAACAACCTCCATGACATTACTGGTAAAAGTCTTGTCGTCTACAATACATGGAACTTGATGCTCGATTTCTGATGGTACCTAACAACCTCCATGACATTACTGGTAAAAGTCTTGTCGTCTACAATACATGGAACTTGATGCTCGATTTCTGATGGTACCTAACAACTTCCATGACATTACTGGTAAAAGTCTTGTCGTCTACAATACATGGAACTTGATGCTCGATTTCTGATGGTACCTAACAGCCTCCATGACATTACTGGTAAAAGTCTTGTCGTCTACAATACATGGAACTTGATGCTCGATTTCTGATGGTACCTAACAACCTCCATGACATAACTGGTAAAAGTCTTGTCGTCTACAATACATGGAACTTGATGCTCGATTTCTGATGGTACCTAACAACCTCCATGACATTACTGGTAAAAGTCTTGTCGTCTACAACACATGGAACTTGATGCTCGATTTCTGATGGTACCTAACAACCTCCATGACATTACTGGTAAAAGTCTTGTCGTCTACAATACATGGAACTTGATGCTCGATTTCTGATGGTACCTAACAACCTCCATGACATTACTGGTAAAAGTCTTGTCGTCTACAATACATGGAACTTGATGCTCGATTTCTGATGGTACCTAACAACTTCCATGACATTACTGGTAAAAGTCTTGTCGTCTACAATACATGGAACTTGATGCTCGATTTCTGATGGTACCTAACAGCCTCCATGACATTACTGGTAAAAGTCTTGTCGTCTACAATACATGGAACTTGATGCTCGATTTCTGATGGTACCTAACAACCTCCATGACATTACTGGTAAAAGTCTTGTCGTCTACAATACATGGAACTTGATGCTCGATTTCTGATGGTACCTAACAACCTCCATGACATTACTGGTAAAAGTCTTGTCGTCTACAATACATGGAACTTGATGCTCGATTTCTGATGGTACCTAACAACCTCCATGACATTACTGGTAAAAGTCTTGTCGTCTACAATACATGGAACTTGATGCTCGATTTCTGATGGTACCTAACAACCTCCATGACATTACTGGTAAAAGTCTTGTCGTCTACAATACATGGAACTTGATGCTCGATTTCTGATGATACCTAACAACCTCCATGACATTACTGGTAAAAGTCTTGTCGTCTACAATACATGGAACTTGATGCTCGATTTCTGATGGTACCTAACAACCTCCATGACATTACTGGTAAAAGTCTTGTCGTCTACAACACATGGAACTTGATGCTCGATTTCTGATGGTACCTAACAACCTCCATGACATTACTGGTAAAAGTCTTGTCGTCTACAATACATGGAACTTGATGCTCGATTTCTGATGGTACCTAACAACCTCCATGACATTACTGGTAAAAGTCTTGTCGTCTACAATACATGGAACTTGATGCTCGATTTCTGATGGTACCTAACAACCTCCATGACATTACTGGTAAAAGTCTTGTCGTCTACAACACATGGAACTTGATGCTCGATTTCTGATGGTACCTAACAACCTCCATGACATTACTGGTAAAAGTCTTGTCGTCTACAATACATGGAACTTGATGCTCGATTTCTGATGGTACCTAACAACCTCCATGACATTACTGGTAAAAGTCTTGTCGTCTACAATACATGGAACTTGATGCTCGATTTCTGATGGTACCTAACAACTTCCATGACATTACTGGTAAAAGTCTTGTCGTCTACAATACATGGAACTTGATGCTCGATTTCTGATGGTACCTAACAGCCTCCATGACATTACTGGTAAAAGTCTTGTCGTCTACAATACATGGAACTTGATGCTCGATTTCTGATGGTACCTAACAACCTCCATGACATTACTGGTAAAAGTCTTGTCGTCTACAATACATGGAACTTGATGCTCGATTTCTGATGGTACCTAACAACCTCCATGACATTACTGGTAAAAGTCTTGTCGTCTACAACACATGGAACTTGATGCTCGATTTCTGATGGTACCTAACAACCTCCATGACATTACTGGTAAAAGTCTTGTCGTCTACAATACATGGAACTTGATGCTCGATTTCTGATGGTACCTAACAACCTCCATGACATTACTGGTAAAAGTCTTGTCGTCTACAATACATGGAACTTGATGCTCGATTTCTGATGGTACCTAACAACTTCCATGACATTACTGGTAAAAGTCTTGTCGTCTACAATACATGGAACTTGATGCTCGATTTCTGATGGTACCTAACAGCCTCCATGACATTACTGGTAAAAGTCTTGTCGTCTACAATACATGGAACTTGATGCTCGATTTCTGATGGTACCTAACAACCTCCATGACATTACTGGTAAAAGTCTTGTCGTCTACAATACATGGAACTTGATGCTCGATTTCTGATGGTACCTAACAACCTCCATGACATTACTGGTAAAAGTCTTGTCGTCTACAATACATAGAACTTGATGCTCGATTTCTGATGGTACCTAACAACCTCCATGACATTACTGGTAAAAGTCTTGTCGTCTACAATACATGGAACTTGATGCTCGATTTCTGATGGTACCTAACAACCTCCATGACGTTACTGGTAAAAGTCTTGTCGTCTACAATACATGGAACTTGATGCTCGATTTCTGATGGTACCTAACAACCTCCATGACATTACTGGTAAAAGTCTTGTCGTCTACAATACATGGAACTTGATGCTCGATTTCTGATGGTACCTAACAACCTCCATGACATTACTGGTAAAAGTCTTGTCGTCTACAATACATGGAACTTGATGCTCGATTTCTGATGGTACCTAACAACCTCCATGACATTACTGGTAAAAGTCTTGTCGTCTACAATACATGGAACTTGATGCTCGATTTCTGATGGTACCTAACAACCTCCATGACATTACTGGTAAAAGTCTTGTCGTCTACAATACATGGAACTTGATGCTCGATTTCTGATGGTACCTAACAACCTCCATGACATTACTGGTAAAAGTCTTGTCGTCTACAACACATGGAACTTGATGCTCGATTTCTGATGGTACCTAACAACCTCCATGACATTACTGGTAAAAGTCTTGTCGTCTACAATACATGGAACTTGATGCTCGATTTCTGATGGTACCTAACAACCTCCATGACATTACTGGTAAAAGTCTTGTCGTCTACAATACATGGAACTTGATGCTCGATTTCTGATGGTACCTAACAACCTCCATGACATTACTGGTAAAAGTCTTGTCGTCTACAATACATGGAACTTGATGCTCGATTTCTGATGGTACCTAACAACCTCCATGACATTACTGGTAAAAGTCTTGTCGTCTACAATACATGGAACTTGATGCTCGATTTCTGATGGTACCTAACAACCTCCATGACATTACTGGTAAAAGTCTTGTCGTCTACAATACATGGAACTTGATGCTCGATTTCTGATGGTACCTAACAACCTCCATGACATTACTGGTAAAAGTCTTGTCGTCTACAATACATGGAACTTGATGCTCGATTTCTGATGGTACCTAACAACCTCCATGACATTACTGGTAAAAGTCTTGTCGTCTACAATACATGGAACTTGATGCTCGATTTCTGATGGTACCTAACAACCTCCATGACATTACTGGTAAAAGTCTTGTCGTCTACAATACATGGAACTTGATGCTCGATTTCTGATGGTACCTAACAACCTCCATGACATTACTGGTAAAAGTCTTGTCGTCTACAATACATGGAACTTGATGCTCGATTTCTGATGGTACCTAACAACCTCCATGACATTACTGGTAAAAGTCTTGTCGTCTACAACACATGGAACTTGATGCTCGATTTCTGATGGTACCTAACAACCTCCATGACATTACTGGTAAAAGTCTTGTCGTCTACAATACATGGAACTTGATGCTCGATTTCTGATGGTACCTAACAACCTCCATGACATTACTGGTAAAAGTCTTGTCGTCTACAATACATGGAACTTGATGCTCGATTTCTGATGGTACCTAACAACCTCCATGACATTACTGGTAAAAGTCTTGTCGTCTACAATACATGGAACTTGATGCTCGATTTCTGATGGTACCTAACAACCTCCATGACATTACTGGTAAAAGTCTTGTCGTCTACAATACATGGAACTTGATGCTCGATTTCTGATGGTACCTAACAACCTCCATGACATTACTGGTAAAAGTCTTGTCGTCTACAATACATGGAACTTGATGCTCGATTTCTGATGGTACCTAACAACCTCCATGACATTACTGGTAAAAGTCTTGTCGTCTACAACACATGGAACTTGATGCTCGATTTCTGATGGTACCTAACAACCTCCATGACATTACTGGTAAAAGTCTTGTCGTCTACAATACATGGAACTTGATGCTCGATTTCTGATGGTACCTAACAACCTCCATGACATTACTGGTAAAAGTCTTGTCGTCTACAATACATGACCCTTGATGCTCGATTTCTGATAGTACCTAACAACTTCCATGACATTACTGGTAAAAGTCTTGTCGTCTACAATACATGGAACTTGATGCTCGATTTCTGATGGTACCTAACAGCCTCCATGACATTACTGGTAAAAGTCTTGTCGTCTACAATACATGGAACTTGATGCTCGATTTCTGATGGTACCTAACAACCTCCATGACATTACTGGTAAAAGTCTTGTCGTCTACAATACATGGAACTTGATGCTCGATTTCTGATGGTACCTAACAACTTCCATGACATTACTGGTAAAAGTCTTGTCGTCTACAATACATGGAACTTGATGCTCGATTTCTGATGGTACCTAACAGCCTCCATGACATTACTGGTAAAAGTCTTGTCGTCTACAATACATGGAACTTGATGCTCGATTTCTGATGGTACCTAACAACCTCCATGACATTACTGGTAAAAGTCTTGTCGTCTACAATACATGGAACTTGATGCTCGATTTCTGATGGTACCTAACAACCTCCATGACATTACTGGTAAAAGTCTTGTCGTCTACAATACATGGAACTTGATGCTCGATTTCTGATGGTACCTAACAACCTCCATGACATTACTGGTAAAAGTCTTGTCGTCTACAATACATGGAACTTGATGCTCGATTTCTGATGGTACCTAACAACCTCCATGACATTACTGGTAAAAGTCTTGTCGTCTACAATACATGGAACTTGATGCTCGATTTCTGATGGTACCTAACAACCTCCATGACATTACTGGTAAAAGTCTTGTCGTCTACAATACATGGAACTTGATGCTCGATTTCTGATGGTACCTAACAACCTCCATGACATTACTGGTAAAAGTCTTGTCGTCTACAATACATGGAACTTGATGCTCGATTTCTGATGGTACCTAACAACCTCCATGACATTACTGGTAAAAGTCTTGTCGTCTACAATACATGGAACTTGATGCTCGATTTCTGATGGTACCTAACAACCTCCATGACATTACTGGTAAAAGTCTTGTCGTCTACAATACATGGAACTTGATGCTCGATTTCTGATGGTACCTAACAACCTCCATGACATTACTGGTAAAAGTCTTGTCGTCTACAATACATGGAACTTGATGCTCGATTTCTGATGGTACCTAACAACCTCCATGACATTACTGGTAAAAGTCTTGTCGTCTACAATACATGGAACTTGATGCTCGATTTCTGATGGTACCTAACAACCTCCATGACATTACTGGTAAAAGTCTTGTCGTCTACAATACATGGAACTTGATGCTCGATTTCTGATGGTACCTAACAACTTCCATGACATTACTGGTAAAAGTCTTGTCGTCTACAATACATGGAACTTGATGCTCGATTTCTGATGGTACCTAACAGCCTCCATGACATTACTGGTAAAAGTCTTGTCGTCTACAATACATGGAACTTGATGCTCGATTTCTGATGGTACCTAACAACCTCCATGACATTACTGGTAAAAGTCTTGTCGTCTACAATACATGGAACTTGATGCTCGATTTCTGATGGTACCTAACAACCTCCATGACATTACTGGTAAAAGTCTTGTCGTCTACAATACATGGAACTTGATGCTCGATTTCTGATGGTACCTAACAACCTCCATGACATTACTGGTAAAAGTCTTGTTGTCTACAATACATGGAACTTGATGCTCGATTTCTGATGGTACCTAACAACCTCCATGACATTACTGGTAAAAGTCTTGTCGTCTACAACACATGGAACTTGATGCTCGATTTCTGATGGTACCTAACAACCTCCATGACATTACTGGTAAAAGTCTTGTCGTCTACAATACATGGAACTTGATGCTCGATTTCTGATGGTACCTAACAACCTCCATGACATTACTGGTAAAAGTCTTGTCGTCTACAATACATGGAACTTGATGCTCGATTTCTGATGGTACCTAACAACCTCCATGACATTACTGGTAAAAGTCTTGTCGTCTACAACACATGGAACTTGATGCTCGATTTCTGATGGTACCTAACAACCTCCATGACATTACTGGTAAAAGTCTTGTCGTCTACAATACATGGAACTTGATGCTCGATTTCTGATGGTACCTAACAACCTCCATGACATTACTGGTAAAAGTCTTGTCGTCTACAATACATGGAACTTGATGCTCGATTTCTGATGGTACCTAACAACTTCCATGACATTACTGGTAAAAGTCTTGTCGTCTACAATACATGGAACTTGATGCTCGATTTCTGATGGTACCTAACAGCCTCCATGACATTACTGGTAAAAGTCTTGTCGTCTACAATACATGGAACTTGATGCTCGATTTCTGATGGTACCTAACAACCTCCATGACATTACTGGTAAAAGTCTTGTCGTCTACAATACATGGAACTTGATGCTCGATTTCTGATGGTACCTAACAACCTCCATGACATTACTGGTAAAAGTCTTGTCGTCTACAACACATGGAACTTGATGCTCGATTTCTGATGGTACCTAACAACCTCCATGACATTACTGGTAAAAGTCTTGTCGTCTACAATACATGGAACTTGATGCTCGATTTCTGATGGTACCTAACAACCTCCATGACATTACTGGTAAAAGTCTTGTCGTCTACAATACATGGAACTTGATGCTCGATTTCTGATGGTACCTAACAACTTCCATGACATTACTGGTAAAAGTCTTGTCGTCTACAATACATGGAACTTGATGCTCGATTTCTGATGGTACCTAACAGCCTCCATGACATTACTGGTAAAAGTCTTGTCGTCTACAATACATGGAACTTGATGCTCGATTTCTGATGGTACCTAACAACCTCCATGACATTACTGGTAAAAGTCTTGTCGTCTACAATACATGGAACTTGATGCTCGATTTCTGATGGTACCTAACAACCTCCATGACATTACTGGTAAAAGTCTTGTCGTCTACAATACATGGAACTTGATGCTCGATTTCTGATGGTACCTAACAACCTCCATGACATTACTGGTAAAAGTCTTGTCGTCTACAATACATGGAACTTGATGCTCGATTTCTGATGGTACCTAACAACCTCCATGACGTTACTGGTAAAAGTCTTGTCGTCTACAATACATGGAACTTGATGCTCGATTTCTGATGGTACCTAACAACCTCCATGACATTACTGGTAAAAGTCTTGTCGTCTACAATACATGGAACTTGATGCTCGATTTCTGATGGTACCTAACAACCTCCATGACATTACTGGTAAAAGTCTTGTCGTCTACAATACATGGAACTTGATGCTCGATT
The DNA here is from genome assembly GCA_949825065.1 of Odontocerum albicorne. Lineage (NCBI taxonomy): Eukaryota > Metazoa > Arthropoda > Insecta > Trichoptera > Odontoceridae > Odontocerum > Odontocerum albicorne. The sequence continues at coordinate 1,139,379 of OX463855.1, forward strand.
TCTGATGGTACCTAACAACCTCCATGACATTACTGGTAAAAGTCTTGTCGTCTACAATACATGGAACTTGATGCTCGATTTCTGATGGTACCTAACAACCTCCATGACATAACTGGTAAAAGTCTTGTCGTCTACAATACATGGAACTTGATGCTCGATTTCTGATGGTACCTAACAACCTCCATCACATTACTGGTAAAAGTCTTGTCGTCTACAACACATGGAACTTGATGCTCGATTTCTGATGGTACCTAACAACCTCCATGACATTACTGGTAAAAGTCTTGTCGTCTACAATACATGGAACTTGATGCTCGATTTCTGATGGTACCTAACAACCTCCATGACATTACTGGTAAAAGTCTTGTCGTCTACAATACATGGAACTTGATGCTCGATTTCTGATGGTACCTAACAACCTCCATGACATTACTGGTAAAAGTCTTGTCGTCTACAATACATGGAACTTGATGCTCGATTTCTGATGGTACCTAACAACCTCCATGACATTACTGGTAAAAGTCTTGTCGTCTACAATACATGGAACTTGATGCTCGATTTCTGATGGTACCTAACAACCTCCATGACATTACTGGTAAAAGTCTTGTCGTCTACAATACATGGAACTTGATGCTCGATTTCTGATGGTACCTAACAACCTCCATGACATTACTGGTAAAAGTCTTGTCGTCTACAATACATGGAACTTGATGCTCGATTTCTGATGGTACCTAACAACCTCCATGACATTACTGGTAAAAGTCTTGTCGTCTACAATACATGGAACTTGATGCTCGATTTCTGATGGTACCTAACAACCTCCATGACATTACTGGTAAAAGTCTTGTCGTCTACAATACATGGAACTTGATGCTCGATTTCTGATGGTACCTAACAACCTCCATGACATTACTGGTAAAAGTCTTGTCGTCTACAATACATGGAACTTGATGCTCGATTTCTGATGGTACCTAACAACCTCCATGACATTACTGGTAAAAGTCTTGTCGTCTACAATACATGGAACTTGATGCTCGATTTCTGATGGTACCTAACAACCTCCATGACATTACTGGTAAAAGTCTTGTCGTCTACAATACATGGAACTTGATGCTCGATTTCTGATGGTACCTAACAACCTCCATGACATTACTGGTAAAAGTCTTGTCGTCTACAATACATGGAACTTGATGCTCGATTTCTGATGGTACCTAACAACCTCCATGACATTACTGGTAAAAGTCTTGTCGTCTACAACACATGGAACTTGATGCTCGATTTCTGATGGTACCTAACAACCTCCATGACATTACTGGTAAAAGTCTTGTCGTCTACAATACATGGAACTTGATGCTCGATTTCTGATGGTACCTAACAACCTCCATGACATTACTGGTAAAAGTCTTGTCGTCTACAATACATGGAACTTGATGCTCGATTTCTGATGGTACCTAACAACCTCCATGACATTACTGGTAAAAGTCTTGTCGTCTACAATACATGGAACTTGATGCTCGATTTCTGATGGTACCTAACAACCTCCATGACATTACTGGTAAAAGTCTTGTCGTCTACAATACATGGAACTTGATGCTCGATTTCTGATGGTACCTAACAACTTCCATGACATTACTGGTAAAAGTCTTGTCGTCTACAATACATGGAACTTGATGCTCGATTTCTGATGGTACCTAACAGCCTCCATGACATTACTGGTAAAAGTCTTGTCGTCTACAATACATGGAACTTGATGCTCGATTTCTGATGGTACCTAACAACCTCCATGACATTACTGGTAAAAGTCTTGTCGTCTACAATACATGGAACTTGATGCTCGATTTCTGATGGTACCTAACAACCTCCATGACATTACTGGTAAAAGTCTTGTCGTCTACAACACATGGAACTTGATGCTCGATTTCTGATGGTACCTAACAACCTCCATGACATTACTGGTAAAAGTCTTGTCGTCTACAATACATGAAACTTGATGCTCGATTTCTGATGGTACCTAAAAACCTCCATGACATTACTGGTAAAAGTCTTGTCGTCTACAATACATGGAACTTGATGCTCGATTTCTGATGGTACCTAACAACCTCCATGACATTACTGGTAAAAGTCTTGTCGTCTACAATACATGGAACTTGATGCTCGATTTCTGATGGTACCTAACAACCTCCATGACATTACTGGTAAAAGTCTTGTCGTCTACAATACATGGAACTTGATGCTCGATTTCTGATGGTACCTAACAACTTCCATGACATTACTGGTAAAAGTCTTGTCGTCTACAATACATGGAACTTGATGCTCGATTTCTGATGGTACCTAACAGCCTCCATGATATTACTGGTAAAAGTCTTGTCGTCTACAATACATGGAACTTGATGCTCGATTTCTGATGGTACCTAACAACCTCCATGACATTACTGGTAAAAGTCTTGTCGTCTACAATACATGGAACTTGATGCTCGATTTCTGATGGTACCTAACAACCTCCATGACATTACTGGTAAAAGTCTTGTCGTCTACAATACATGGAACTTGATGCTCGATTTCTGATGGTACCTAACAACCTCCATGACATTACTGGTAAAAGTCTTGTTGTCTACAATACATGGAACTTGATGCTCGATTTCTGATGGTACCTAACAACCTCCATGACATTACTGGTAAAAGTCTTGTCGTCTACAACACATGGAACTTGATGCTCGATTTCTGATGGTACCTAACAACCTCCATGACATTACTGGTAAAAGTCTTGTCGTCTACAATACATGGAACTTGATGCTCGATTTCTGATGGTACCTAACAACCTCCATGACATTACTGGTAAAAGTCTTGTCGTCTACAATACATGGAACTTGATGCTCGATTTCTGATGGTACCTAACAACCTCCATGACATTACTGGTAAAAGTCTTGTCGTCTACAACACATGGAACTTGATGCTCGATTTCTGATGGTACCTACCAACCTCCATGACATTACTGGTAAAAGTCTTGTCGTCTACAATACATGGAACTTGATGCTCGATTTCTGATGGTACCTAACAACCTCCATGACATTACTGGTAAAAGTCTTGTCGTCTACAATACATGGAACTTGATGCTCGATTTCTGATGGTACCTAACAACTTCCATGACATTACTGGTAAAAGTCTTGTCGTCTACAATACATGGAACTTGATGCTCGATTTCTGATGGTACCTAACAGCCTCCATGACATTACTGGTAAAAGTCTTGTCGTCTACAATACATGGAACTTGATGCTCGATTTCTGATGGTACCTAACAACCTCCATGACATTACTGGTAAAAGTCTTGTCGTCTACAATACATGGAACTTGATGCTCGATTTCTGATGGTACCTAACAACCTCCATGACATTACTGGTAAAAGTCTTGTCGTCTACAACACATGGAACTTGATGCTCGATTTCTGATGGTACCTAACAACCTCCATGACATTACTGGTAAAAGTCTTGTCGTCTACAATACATGGAACTTGATGCTCGATTTCTGATGGTACCTAACAACCTCCATGACATTACTGGTAAAAGTCTTGTCGTCTACAATACATGGAACTTGATGCTCGATTACTGATGGTACCTAATAACCTCCATGACATTACTGGTAAAAGTCTTGTCGTCTACAATACATGGAACTTGATGCTCCATTTCTGATGGTACCTAACAACCTCCATGACATTACTGGTAAAAGTCTTGTCGTCTACAATACATGGAACTTGATGCTCGATTTCTGATGGTACCTAACAACCTCCATGACATTACTGGTAAAAATCTTGTCATCTGCAATACATGCAACTTGATTCTCGATTTTCGATACTACTATACTTGACAACTTCCATGAATTTATTATTAGAAAAATTGTTTTCCACGTGGATATTTTATGTTCAATTTCCGATACCACCCGACGACTTCTATGGCCTGGTTGTTAAAATACTGTCTTCTAAATGGAGATTTTATGTTCGATTCACAATTATATCTGAAGACCTCCGTGTTCTCATTGCCAGAAAACTTGTATTCCACAGAAATTTAATAGTCAATTCTAGATAGTACTTGACGATATTTAAGGCTTAGTTGGAAAATGCCTATCTTCTGACTTTGTTTTTACGCAGGTGTTTAAAAAAACAGTTTTATTTTCATTATAAAATCCCGTTTTGGTTTGTTGGATAAAATTGCCACAAGGATATAAAACATCTAGGATTAACTGCGAAAATGAAAGTGACTTGGCATTTTGTATACACCTCTATAGGGCATTTAAATACCCAAAGGCTTACTCAATTTAATTAAACTCGATGTTTTTATTTCCATCGTCAAAGCATCTGTTGTGAAGTGAAGCTTCATATTTCTGGAAATCATTTCCCCAGATTGGTCTGGATTATCTTGAAAAGGCAATATCTGTTCTCGACTGTGCAGTAAATTAATATAGAATTATTGATAACAACATAGTATGTACATGTATACATATATCATCAAGTAAAGATAATGAAGAAGAAAATACATTTCAGAGAACAGCTATCAAAATATCAGAGTTCATATCATAACCGCCCCCCCGTTGAGATACTCCCCAACCAATAGATGACGAGACTTGCCGCGAGGGCATCAAATGTTTTTTCAGCTCACACCCTTGTACATGTAAATAAAATGACAATAAATAAGCAGCCAATACAATAAATTCTGTTTACACAAAAAAAGGTTTATCATTAAAAAAATTGCAAATATCAAATATATCTCTCAATCACACACATATGCTAAGGCAAAGGAAAAGAAAATACATTCAACAAAGATGTCACTAAAAGCTCCGGGCTTATTCCACAACACTCTCCAAGTCCAGCCACACCCCTACCATTTGGAGGATGTGCTCAGCTACAAGGATACCATATATTTTTCATTCCACAGTCTTGAACACATAAACAATAATATAAAAAGATGACAGGGTACATGCCTGCATGCCACTCAACCATCTGAGACTAAATGAGGATGCTGCGTTTCATCGTCTCTCGAAGGCAAAAGGCCACCATGAGATGAAATATTCGAATGTACTATGCGTATCCAGAAAGTAAGCGTACTGAGGCTCTCACGACCGGATGGATTTTATTTTCGACATGTTGGCTACACTTCCGTGTAGCCTGACCCTTCCCCTCCGCAACGAGACTGGTTCGAGGTCAGTACGTTGAGAAATGTCAACGCGACAACACGTTTCGGGAAAAATGTCAATCCAATCTCCAGCCAAGTGCGAAATACGCGGCGTCATCCGTTATCTCGTTTGGAAGGGAAAACCTCCGGTTGAGGTTTATAATGAGGTAAAAACTACATATGGTGATAACGCTATGAATCGTACGAGTGTGTACAAGTGGTGTCGCGAATTTAAAAACGGTCACGTCACACCTCTTCACCCTCCGCCAAAAATTTCAAAACCCCAATTTCAGCCAAGAAAATCATGGCATCCATGTTTTGGGACTGTCAAGGCATAATTTTAATTGAATATATGCCTCAAGGGGAGACCATCAACTCTGCAAGATACTGTGAGACCCTAAAAAAATTGCGGATGGCGATTCAGAACAAGAGGAGAGGCATGCTGACAAAGGGAGTCTGCCTGCTGCACGACAATGCCAGAGCACATACGGCCAACGCCACGAAGGAACTGCTCGCCTCGTTTAAATGGGATGTCCTGAACCATCCCGCGCATTCCCCTGACCTAGCACCTTCAGATTACTATCTCTTTACCTCCCTGAAGCTGCACATGGGTGGGAAAAGGTTTTCAACCGACGAGGAGGTAAAGGAGGAGGTGGAGAAGTGGACGGAGGGGTTGGCGGGAAATTACTTCGAGGAAGGCATCAAAAAGTTGATACCCCGCTTCACCACCTGCATTGAGAGGAATGGCGACTATGTCGAAAAATAGCTTACATATGTACTACGGTAGCCACGTAATTTTTTTGTTTAAATAAAAAAAATTGTAACCTACGAAAATTCAGTACACTTACTTTCTGGATATGCCTCGTAAATAATATTTCTCATACATGTCTTCATGCAATAGGCGGTCAACTGTATCTTCATACACTGAAAGAAAAAAATATGTTTATCTTAAAAACTATTTTATTCTGCGTATAATCTGTCAAACAATCACCGCTCCCAAATTTCAAATGAATTTATGCGAAGCACTTTGGTGTGGCCAAGCATGAAGTCACCTAGCCTATTAGTCACGTAGCATCTAGCGAAGCAATTTGATGTGCCTCAGCCTACGTAAAACCATATCAAAACTTACTATTCAGGTTTGCACATATTTAAAGCATAAAACGTAGACACAGTTTTTTTATTACCAACTTTCATGAATTTAAATGAATATGGTAAAACGTAAATTATCAAAATTTTAGTAATAACTTTATTCAAAAATAAAAAAAAAAATTATTTACCACCGTTCATTTTCGAAAGCTATTTTGTTATATGGATTTGAATTTAAGGAGAGAGAAATAATTTTGAACTTTTTTTTCCACATTTATTTACATACTTTTAGTTAAAAATCCTTTGATAGTTAAACTTAATTTTAAAATTTACTTTGTGTCACCATATTTCAAAATGAAATAAATTACCACAACTACTTTACAGAGGTAATTCTCTCTTTCGTAAGGCATTATTTATACTTAACTAACACTCTAACTATTCTCTTTTTTTATAATGCGTTCTACATGACAAAAAAGAATGGGAGAAACGAGTGAAAAAGATTAATTATAGCAAAAGAAATGGATCAAATAAAATATGATAATATGGTAACGGAAACATGTGCAACAATATACTACTAATATTATTAAAAGTTAAGACATTAACATTGTGGAGGTTTAAAGACATTGTAATTTGTTTTATCAAACACTGTATATTCCACTTTTTTGTAACGGTATAACCCTACCGGTTTCAAGGTTTTCACCTCGTCTTCAGGGGAGCACAAACAAGACTTAATTCTGTTTGAACTGGTACCGAGATACACGTTTCTAACGATTAACATTCGGGTTGAAGACTAAGGATGAAGGCAGGGGGAAGGGAGGGATGAGACGATCTCGGCCAGCAGCGGGGAGATTTTTGGGATATGTGTGTTTGCCAGATGTTCACATCGATGCATTGACTTAGAAATTTCTAGGGCCTCCAATATGTCCAATTTATTTCCGTTACTACTGATATGTAAAAATTTGGCATCATCGATAGAAAATGTGTGGACAGATTGGAGGCCTTGGAAATTTCTAAGTCAGTGCATCGAGGTGAGCATCTGGCAAACCCATAAATCCCAAAAATCTCCCCGCTGCTGGCCGATATCGTCTCATCCCTCCCTTCTCCCTGTCTTCATCCCAGTCCTCAACCCGAATATTAATCGTTAGAAACGTGTATCTCGGCACCAGTTCAAACATAATTCAGTCTTGTTTGTGCTCCCCTGGTGATGAGGGGAAAGCTTTGAAACCGATAGAATTATACCGTTACAAAAAGTGTAATAAACAGTGTTTGACAAAACAAATTACAATGTCTTTAAACCTCCACAATGTTAATGTCTTAACTTTTAATAATATACTTTTAATAACTAATGGACAGCTGAGTTCAATTATATGTAAAAATAAGTCTATTGTAGAACATGTTCCCGTTATTCTATTCTTCCATCATTTCATTTATATATGTTACATGTATACAACCATTTGTAGTTTCTTTGCTTTATTTTTTCACTAAGTTAGATATTTTTTTAAAAGGATAATTTATGAAGCGCCGTTCAGAGGGCAGACTCTTCTCAAGGGTGCCCTGACTCGGGAACGAACCCACTGTTATTGACATATTAAAAATATTACAAAATAAATACATAAAAGTTCAGTGTAAATATAGTAAGATTGTGGCTACAAACATTAGGTACGGTACCCGCATCGGTATATGTACCATATATAAAATCGTATTTAATATATTTAAACGAAAATTAACTAAAAACAAAACTTCTGATATGTGATAATAACAAATGTGGCTTTAGGTATAGGGTAATAAAAATGTTTAATATTTAAAAATAATCATAAATTTTGATAAGACCTACCAAAAAGTTTTATCAACCCTACAGTGCATTGGGATGCAAATTTGCATCATGATAATTAAAAAAATGTGATAAATTCAAGACTATCTTTTGGGAATAAAATACACTAAAATCATATGGTACAACTATCTCTCTTGTGGACTATTTGCAAAAAAATATTTTAAAAAAGGCGTTTGTGTATCAAAAAATTATTTTTAATTTTGACAGTTGGAGGAATGATGGATACAACTTTTTACGCATTTCAAGAATTAAATAAACCATAACAAAAGTGTTGAAAAGGGGAAAATAATAACAATTTAGGCATGTTTTATTTATTTAAGCAATAATTTTCATGTAAAAACTTATCTGCATGGTAAAAATCAACATACTCGTAATATGTGTGAAGCAAATTTGCATCATGATGCATTTTTTCAATAAAAAAAACACTAAAATTGGTTTTTGATTTTTTTCATTATTTTTCCCGTTGTATACATCACTTTTCCTATGCAGAGTATAAATTTTATCAAAATCTATGATATCATGCATTGTAGGGTTAAGTGCTTTATAAAGCTGCACACGTCGCATTTATGTATAAAATTAAAAATCAAATGATTCCACGCCACAAAACCAGCAACGGCAAAAGTTCTATAATAATATCCTACCCTATTTGATCGATTCTGAACAATCGATTTGTTGAATGAAGACGAAATCGACCTGAAAGTTCTACCCGTTTCAGAGAGGAACATCTCTCAGACACATATTAAAAAACTGCAGTGCAGACATCTCATGAAAAGGTTTGAATACAAAAAGACAAAATTTGAAATATGCTTTCGACATTTGAGCCAACGTAGACTTTATAGAAGTAAACTTACATGACAATATACCAATGTAGCAGCTGTATTGAAAACAGACAGCAGTTAAAAAATTTGATCTTATATTTTCATGTTGAATTTATTTATTTATTGGTTTAGAGCAGGGGTCGGCAAACTTTTTTCGCTAAGGGCCAGATCGTAAAAAATTTAGGCTCGGCGGGCCAGGAAGCAAACTCGAGGATATTTATATAGTTAATTCTACTTATATAGCAAAAAAAAAACAGATTTTATCTTTTTTACTAGGCGGTGATAATATTTATACACATTTTGTTGACACACAAAAAAGAATGAAATATTTATTAATTAAGGTATTATAGAAACAGGCGAAATTTTCGTATTATTGAACAAGAAAGGTAACATAATAATATTGTAATAAGCTCATTACACTAATGGGATTAATGTAATTGCTTTTTCTGAGATAACGTTTCATTAAACTGGAGTACGAAGTTAGTACTTCATATCATTAAAATTGATCGCAAATGATCATCGGTTAATGCAGACCTGTATTGCGATTTTACGTACTTCATTTTTGAACATTTAAATATTTTTTGTGATAATTAATATTTTCTTGAAATAAAAAATTTGTTCATAAAAAAAATATTTTATTTAATGAGTGTTTCAATACACATAAACTATCTATCTACATATGTTATGTACTAAATAAAACCATATTATAACCATAAAATTTAACTACAACAATTTAAGAAAACAAACACATAAAAAATATTTAAAATGAAATCGGTTATTATTAGATCGCGGGCCGGATTAAAATAGGCATCAGGCCGGATTTGGTCCGCGGGCCGTAATTGGCCAACCCCTGGTTTAGAGTATAAGATTTCAACCCGAAATAAGGGGTAAGCTACAAAGTAAAAAAAAAAACGTTTCAATCAAATAATAAATACTTAAGTCAACGAGCATTGAAAATATTATGGTAAATTTTTCGAAAACTTCTTGTTTATTAACTTGAACTTATTATCAGGTTTATCTAAGGTTCATTAAAATATCAAATATTTTGTGAAAGCGTATAAAACAAAAGCCTTGTTTATTTGACTTTTAAAAGCTGAGTCAAGGAGACTGAATAGTGGGCGAAGAAAGACTGACTCAATAATAAAACAATAACATTTATTTACGAAATTTATTTCAGAGTTAAATAAAATTTAAATAAAACTATTTCAATGCTTCGCCTTACTCGCTTCTTTTGCCCTTCAAATTAAATTCAAACACAAAATGGGATGGTCCTTAGTAAACATTGTTTCCAAAGTATATTTTTTTGTATTCTCCGTTTTTTTTGGCGTTCTCATAAATATTGAAAAAATATACTGGAATCAAAGATATCGTGAACACGGAACCTCTACGGACTACAGAAGATATCGTGAACACGGAACCTCTACGAACTACAGAAGATATCGTGAACACGGAACCTTTATAGACTACAAAAAAAAGTCTTTTTTATTTCTTTATTGTTTTCAAAACAAGATTAGTTTAATTACTTTGAAAAATACAAGTCATTAAAATAGAAGAAAAATTACATAGAATTTTTTTTTTAAATATATAAAATAAAAAATAATGCATATGCATACATACGAGTATATGCCCACTCCACAAAAAGGGTGATACAATGCAATGTGCCAACTATCGAGGAATTACCCTACTGAATGCATCATATAAGGTCTTTGCCGGTGTCCTGTTCTCCAGATTGCTGCCGTACGCTGAAGACCTGGTAGGCCAATATCAAAGCGGATTTCGTCCGGGGAGATCCACTATAGATCAGATGTTCACTCTCCGTCAAATATTGGCAAAAACCCTAGAGTATAATGTCGATACACACCACCTCTTTATCGATTTCAAAGCTGCATATGTCAGCATTAACCGCTCTCAACTCTATGCGGCCATGAAGGACTTGGGTATTCCTAACAAGCTCATAAGGATGGTTAGACTCACTATGAACCAATCACAATGTAGAGTCCGGATTCAGAATGATATCTCAGAACCATTTTACACAATGAATGGACTGCGTCAAGGAGACGCACTAGCTTGTCTACTTTTTAATATGGCTCTAGAGAAGTGTGTAAGAGAATCCGGAGTACAGACAAATGGGTCAATTTTCTACAAATCAAGCCAAATACTGGGCTACGCGGATGATATTGACATTATTGGTAGATCCCCACAAGCAATGATGGAGACATTTGTTCAGTTGGAGAGGGCCGCAAACAGAATGGGACTTCGCATCAACTCCGATAAAACCAAATATATGATAGCCACTAAAGCACCTCATAATAACCAGACACCTACCACGATTAATATAAGTTCTCATACAATAGAACGTGTAAACACCTTCACCTACCTGGGATCCATAGTGACAAGTGTTAATGATGCATGTATCGAGATTAAACGTCGAATATTCATGGCAAATAGATGCTTCTTTGGTCTGAGAAAACACCTTATATCTCGGTTGTTGTCCAGAAGGACAAAACTTACCATTTATAAGACACTGCTACGACCTGTCCTCACATATGGGTCTGAATGCTGGGTATTGAGTAAGAAGAACGAATCTTCCCTTCTAATATTTGAAAGAAAAATACTCAGAAAAATATTCGGACCCATACAGGAAAATGGATCTTGGAGAGTGAGATATAATGAGGAGTTAAACAGCATATACAAAGAGCCCAACATTATAAAATACATCAAAATTGGGAGGCTACGTTGGGCGGGGCATGTAGCAAGAACGGGAGAAGAGGAAATGCCTAACAAAGTACTCTTTTCCAAGCCCCAAGGAAGACGTAGCGTGGGCAGACCAAAGCTTAGGTGGATGGATGGGGTGCAGAATAATGCAAACGTGATTGGCATCAGGGGCTGGAGGAGTGCATCCCAGGATAGGGGGGAATGGCAGCGACTGCTGGAGGAGGCCGGGGCCCACAATGGGCTGTAGTGCTATTGATGATGATGATGATGATGATACATACGAGTATATACACACAAACATATGATACACATATATTCAGTCACTTAAGTATGTTGATGAGTGCTTTCTAACGCGCTCAATCTAAGAAGAAAATTTACTTTTGCTTTTGGTAATGTGATATGAAATATGTCAATATCCGAAGCAGTCCCGTTCAGAAGAGTTAAGGCCCTTCCAACATGCATAGCGGCTGGAAGACCAGTTCTTGCGTATGTTATTGAGAACAGTTCTTGCCGGTGCAGTCAAGTGTAATTATTAGGAACATTTAACGCTAATCTTTGTAGTAATGCTGGACAGCTCACAACCCCTCGAACGAGTTTGACAACGTAACTTCAACTACAAATACACTGGCTCGGGTATATCTTACGAATGCCTGAAACAATACTTCCATAAATAATTTCAAAACTATCATGAAGGAGACTATCATGAAACACTGCAAAATTTACTAAAGATGGTTGTACTTTTTAATTTTTCAACCGTGAAAATACAACAATTGTAAAAACTCCTCGTCCAGTTTGGTTGGTATATTTTTACTGATGATGTTGTTGAGCTCAGCAGGATCTTATTTTACGACGAAGGGAATCAGCTCAAAACTATTGGATTGGTGAGGAAATTCTCGAAGATAACGACACATCCACATATTTTCTTCCTACTTAATGTTTTAAAAACCAGAGAAGCCATACATTTCTTGTCCTTTCAACAATACGCAAACATGGTGTTTGCATATGCATATTAATTTATCACTGTTATCGAAGGTTATCTTTGATATATATTTGATATTGACACGGTAGATGGTTATTTTGTAATATTTTAAGCTTAAGGCTGGTTCAAATAAAGAGTAAGGCCTCGGCCACACAGGTAGGAGCCTCGCTTGGTACTTAGAGCTACGCTGCGAGCTAGGTGACATATCCTAAAGAAAGAACGCACCGCATACTATCGCAATAGCCACACTGCACGCTTCGTGCCACGCTACGTGACGATACGTCACCTAATGAGTCTCCTAGCAAATAGACGTGTTGATTAATTGTATTGTGTCACCAAGTGGTTTTACAAGACGGAGGAAGTTTTAATAACAGTGTGTATAAAAGGGAGGCCTTTGTGGAACCCATCGAGCAAATTATACAAAAATGTACCTGTAATATAATCACTTTGGAATAAAGTTGCACAGGAAGTAAATGAAGATGGTAAGTTGTAATGAAATTGGCTAGTTTTGAGAGTGGCATTGTTTGTTAACTCAACTGCTCCCAAATGTCAAATGAATTTGTGCGAAGCACTTTAATGTGGCCAAGCATGAAGTCATCTAGTCTATTAGTCACGTAGCACCCAACTTAACACCTAGCAAAGCAATTTGGTGTGGCCTTAGTCTAAGAGGTGCTATAAAAGGTCCTTTTACTATAATTATTATTATCCACAATACAATATTTCAATTTTAAAAGTTAAAAAAAAAACGCAAACCAATACAAAGACATAACAATGCATAAATTCGTCAGTTTGTGGATATAGATGACCACTTAGCTAGGCAAGACCTGTGGCTAAGTGATCATATTCCTTGATCACAAATGTTGTACATGTCAATTTATGAAAAACAAATGTCCTTTATGCTAAGCATTCAGCTTAAATATTCACGTGTTCAAACAAACATTAATTCTTAACCACCTCATACACATTTCCAGCCACGTCACCCTCTCAAAAACCGCATCAAAATCATGTCCAACAAATTTGAAAAGCTTTGTAATTAATTCTTTAAATGTTGTGATTAAATAAATCCTACGCTCATACCCTCGCTGAACCGAGACCTTTGCACTTTAATTTGTCATTCTCTTTTAGTTCTTAGCTTTTCACTGTTTAGCCTATTTGCCAGCACACAAAGCTAATAAAGCGACCTGTGTTCATGCTGACAGCTATTACAGATAAATATTATTTTTTAATTTGCCACAAAGCCACAAAACAGCGTTGCGTGGAAGAGCTGAATCAGGGAATAGTAACCTTTCTCGAATAATCTAATTTAATTTAGAAATCTTTAAATGTATTTGATTACCTTGTTTTGCAAACCTCTTCCTATGAGTTTCACTTATTGTCGAATGCTGTTTTCTCTTCGAACTAAAAAAAACATGTATATTTAGACGCTATTGATGCGTTATTTGTTTGGTTTTTAAGTGTTGTTTATTGTGTAAGTAAATAAATTACTTTCAGAATTATGTTCCTGTTTAAATCATTTTTACACTTATTAAGTAGCCGAGTCAATGGTTGCACATCCCAACTTCGAGGTTCTGGAGACTCCCGTTACGATGAGCATAATTCGCCGCTTTATCTTAAGCCTATTACCTCGAGCTCTTTTATTTCCCTGCATACAACAAAATATATGAATAATATCTTCCAAAAGCATACGGTTACATTTTCCGTAAAACACGAAAACCAAGAATGGGAGAAGTTTTCGGAAATTTACGATAAACTATACTTCGTGATTGAACATGATCTTGTCGATATCATCAGCCATCTTCTAGATGGAAGACGCCTATGTGTGTATTCAATTATTGTGGGAAATCTGATGCACATAAGCAAGCACATAGTCTTAATACATATACCCAAAATTCCGTTGTACAGATATTGTAGTAAATTTATCAAGTGATATTTTTATATAGCTGAATGGTACTATTAAAATTCATTAACATTACATTAGCTACCGCAAACATAAAATCAGTTTTAAAACACTCTAAAAGTAAAAACTAGTCAAAAAGATAATTGGTCAGGAATTGAACCTGGTGTTACTGCTTGCTTAATATGAATGCAAACTTTTATACTACGACCGCCAACGTATGAAAAATATTGAAATTTTTTTTTTTCAATAATAGGCAATCCACCTACACTGTGATGATTTGTGCAGCCCCATCAAAGCCAAATGTGCAAAAATAAAAAATCCACATGTTATCTAGTCTGTTTGACAAGAGGGTGTACCGCTAATTTTTTTCCTGAAAACCGTTAGAGGGTAGATTCAAACGCGAGCAGGTAGTAAAACACTTTTTCCAAGATGCTTTGTATAGGAAAACTCAGTTGTCGTTCGACCTTGGTTACACAACAACATATGTCCCCATGAGTGCCACATACACATCACGTTATGAAGTCGTGTTTCTATGTACACATCCGAAAGAACCAAAAATGTCGTACAGAGCTGCTGCTAAATATATGAGAAAGTCGAAGACACTAGTAAGTAAGTAGGTGAAATGCTATACCGACGTAAAAAACGTCGATGACCTACCAGATCGTGGCACTGCACAGAAAACGACGAAAACGGAGGACGGAGTGATTTTACGGGTGTTTGAGAAGAATCCTCGTCTGTCATTGCGTAGCGGACAGGCGGTGTTGCTTGAAAAGTTCTAATTATGTCATGTGACACTATAAAAAGACGTTTACTAGCTCATGGAGTGGAATTTCGAAGAACGGCGAAGAAACTACTACTGTCCGAAAAACAAGTCGAAAAAACACTCACTTGGGAGAAAGAAAATTTGGATCGCAATTGGGACAACACATTTTTTTCTGACGAAGCTTTTTTTTACGAGGCCAAACCATTTCAATGCTCTTTTTCATACTAAGCACTGCATCTTCTTTTAATCCACTGTTTTTTTTTCTTAATGACCTTGATTCCTTTTTCTGTCATACATTGCTTTTCCATAAATTCTATGCTACGATCTCGGAAGGAAGAAGTTGAAACAACTAGTATTCTTATTCATATAGATGATTTTGATTATTTTGTGTACATAATACATCTGGCGGTATTATGTACACAAAATAATCAAATATTTTGTGTAAATAATACAATTCTATGCTACGATTTCGGAAGGAAGAAATTAAAAAAAACTAGTATTTTTCTTTATTATGATTTTGATTATTTTGTGTACATAATACATCTGGCGGTATTATGTGTACAAAATAATCAAATATTTTGTGTAAATAATACAATTCTACGCTACAATCTCGGAAGGAAGAAGTTAAAACAACTAGTATTTTTGTTTATTATGATTTTGATTATTTTGTGTACATAATACGAGTACATTTGGCGGTATTATGTGTACAAAATAATCAAATATTTTGCGTACATAATATGTACAATTCTAAGCTACGATATCGGAAGGGATTATTTTAAAGAACTATAATAGAATTTTTATTAATTACTAGCTGTACCCAGCCACGCGTTGCTGTGGCTCAGTCTGGTTAAATGGAAAAGAAAGAAAAGAGAAAGCACACGTTTCAATTATGTTTAATTTCACAATGCTTGTGGGTAAACAATATTTTTGATGTCTTTCAGTCACTCTCAGTCTGTCGCGTTTATCGCCGTGCTCGCAAATGATCGCGTCACTCCAATAGGTCAATTCACGATATGATTTGAATTCAAATGAAAGATCGATTGCACTGAAAAAGAAGAAAGAAAGTTATAACAAAAACACATAAAATTGCGAAACATTAAAAAAGGAACTGAATAATATTGGTAAGTTCATAGACGTCTTTGTTCTTCGCGCCAACAATATCTCTTTCACTCACCCAATCTTGATTCTTATAAGTGATTTGAATATAGGGAAATACTTTTTCAACCGATCCTTCTGATCACTAAATTGCATAAGTTATAGTCTTCCAACCTTAGTTCTATTACCGTAATTTACAACTGCATCTCGCGAATGAACGTATTCTTCAGAGCAAAGCTTGGTCCGTGTCAAACGGATGAATATCAAACATTCTGATTTCTATGACAGTTCACAAATTTGCCCCAATACAACCTTGTAACGACGTTCAGTGATTATAATTATTTTATCGACTTTAATATAAGGCTCGATTCTAATAAATATCAAGTTATTTAGGTAAATACATTACAAAAAACTAACAATAATGACAAATTAATACATCTTGTCACAAATCTCCATTTCTACATACGATTGATGTGAGAATATCTCAACTGATCGATCGTTTTGCAGCTGGACACGCATATTTGTAGTTAATTTCAACGTCTTTACGTGTCGCCACAAAGTAGAGTATTTCATGCAATATATAAAATTGCGAAACATAAAAGTAGCTTATTAAATGTTAAGGGACACAAAGCGATAATTGTAACTTATTAAATTTTAAGGGAAGACAAATAGATAATTGGAACTAATAAAAAAAAAACTCCATTTCTACATACGATTTGATAGATTTTGAAATATAAACATAAAATGTAATTCTATATAAAAAAGATACTTTTGATATTCCTACTGACCTATTTCAGTTTCTATCAGCCTGTCGCGTACATTATGATGAGAACGAACCAGTTCTGAATCTACAGATCTCGATCCCCGTGCATCCTCAAGTCTGGATACACGTCGTTCTGCTGCTTCTTCGACATTTTGATGAACTAAAGCAGATCGATGCACTGAAAAAAAAGAAAGAAAGTTTAAACACATAAAATTTTGAAACGTTAAAAAATATAGACATTCAGTGATTATAATTATTTTATCGACTTTAATATAAGACTCGATTCTAATAAATAGCAAGTTATTAAGGTAAATACATTACAAAAAACTAACAATAATGACAAATTAATACATCTTGTCACAAATCTCCATTTCTACATACGATTGATGTGAGAATATCTCAACTGATCAATCGTTTTGCAGCTGGACACGCATATTTGTAGTTAATTTCAACGTCTTTACGTGTCGCCACAAAGTAGAGTATTTCATGCAACATATAAAATTGCGAAACATAAAAGTAGCTTATTAAATGTTAAGGGACACAAAGCGATAATTGTAACTTATTAAATTTTAAGGGAAGACAAATAGATAATTGGAACTAATAAAAAAAACTCCATTTCTACATACGATTTGATAGATTTTGAAATATAAATATAAAATTTAATTCTATATAAAAAATATACTTTTGATATTCCTACTGACCTATTTCAGTTTCTATCAGCCTGTTGCGTACATTATGATGAGAACGAACCAGTTCTGAATCTACAGATCTCGATCCCCGTGCATCCTCAAGTCTGGATACACGTCGTTCTGCTGCTTCTTCGACATTTTGATGAACTTGCACTGAAAAAAAAGAAAGAAAGTTTAAACACATAAAATTTTGAAACGTTAAAAAATATAGACATTCAGTGATTATAATTATTTTATCGACTTTAATATAAGGCTCGATTCTAATAAATAGCAAGTTATTAAGGTAAATACATTACAAAAAACTAACAATAATGACAAATTAATACATCTTGTCACAAATCTCCATTTCTACATACGATTGATGTGAGAATATCTCAACTGATCAATCGTTTTGCAGCTGGACACGCATATTTGTAGTTAATTTCAACGTCTTTACGTGTCGCCACAAAGTAGAGTATTTCATGCAACATATAAAATTGCGAAACATAAAAGTAGCTTATTAAATGTTAAGGGACACAAAGCGATAATTGTAACTTATTAAATTTTAAGGGAAGACAAATAGATAATTGGAACTAATAAAAAAAACTCCATTTCTACATACGATTTGATAGATTTTGAAATATAAATATAAAATTTAATTCTATATAAAAAATATACTTTTGATATTCCTACTGACCTATTTCAGTTTCTATCAGCCTGTTGCGTACATTATGATGAGAACGAACCAGTTCTGAATCTACAGATCTCGATCCCCGTGCATCCTCAAGTCTGGATACACGTCGTTCTGCTGCTTCTTCGACATTTTGATGAACTTGCACTGAAAAAAAAGAAAGAAAGTTTAAACACATAAAATTTTGAAACGTTAAAAAATATAGACATTCAGTGATTATAATTATTTTATCGACTTTAATATAAGACTCGATTCTAATAAATAGCAAGTTATTAAGGTAAATACATTACAAAAAACTAACAATAATGACAAATTAATACATCTTGTCACAAATCTCCATTTCTACATACGATTGATGTGAGAATATCTCAACTGATCAATCGTTTTGCAGCTGGACACGCATATTTGTAGTTAATTTCAACGTCTTTACGTGTCGCCACAAAGTAGAGTATTTCATGCAACATATAAAATTGCGAAACATAAAAGTAGCTTATTAAATGTTAAGGGACACAAACCGATAATTGGTAACTTATTAAATTTTAAGGGAAGACAAATAGATAATTGGAACTAATAAAAGAAAACTCCATTTCTACATACGATTTGATAGATTTTGAAATATAAACATAAAATTTAATTCTATATAAAAAAGATACTTTTGATATTCCTACTGACCTATTTCAATTTCTATCAGCCTGTCGCGTATATTATGATGAGAACGAACCAGTTCTGAATCTACAGATCTCGATCCCCGTGCATCCTCAAGTCTGGATACACGTCGTTATGCTGCTTCTTCGACATAAACATCGAGATAATCCCCGTGCATTCTCAAGTCTGGATACACGTCGTTCTGTTGCTTCTTCGATGTTTTGATAAACTAAAGCAGATCGATTGCACTGAAAACGAAAAAAGAAAGTTAAAACATATAAAATTGTGAAACATTAAAAAAGGAACTGAGCAGCTTAAAAGTTTGTTTTAATTTTAATTTTTTTTTGCGATATTTCTACGGGTACTTCTTTCTAATGTACCACCAAATAATTTATTTATTTAATTAATTACATAAAAGTGTCTTTATATACAAATGAACATGTGACAGGTTATACAAGTACTTAAAATTATTGACAAATAATACAACTTTATCTTAAATTAACATGAGGATACAAAAAGCAGTATTAATAATAAATTACAGTCATTGTTTTAAAATTATTTAATAATTATATGTGTATTTAAGTTCAATATATGTTATGTATGTATAACACAGGAATAATATGTATGTGTCACTATTCTTTTCTCTGTTGTTATCTATAAATATAATTGTAAGTGCTTTATATTTTAAGCTTAAATTCAATTGTAAAATTGATTAGATATAAGTACTGATGCAAATTTGAAAAAAGTTAGGTTAACTTTTGAAATATGAATCAATAATGAAAGTTTTTCATCAAATATAATTCTTAAGTCCATTATTTTTAAACTTATACAATTTACCATAGTCACCAAGTCAATTTTATGACAATATAACTATTTTTTATCAAGTTTTTCTATTACGTCGTAAAAGTACATCGTTATGACGCAATGTCAACTGAGCAATTACGTGTTCGTAATTAGTATTTTTTTTAAATGAACGATTTTACATCATATTTTTTAATTTAAATATAATATCAATAACTTACCTCATTTATTGAAGTCAATTATCTATTATCTTATCTATATAAATAAAATGTTATATATATTGAACCAAAATATGATTCAATCGTAGATCACTTTTCTAAAATGTCAATCTCACTGAGCAATTAAGCATCTGTCAATCTGTCGGTAAAACGGTTCGCAATTGTTTCGTGTCTCGACTTATAAAAGTACGTAATACATATAAAATTTCAATTTTTATAAAATTAATGATTAAATTTTTATTTATATAGATTACTAAACATAAAATTATAAAATAATTTATTTATAATTAATTTATAATTAATTTTACATTAAATCATCGTAAATTCCGAAACGCCGAAAATGAAATTTGACAGATGAAATTTGACAGATTAATTCCATTAATTCCATGTCAAACCACAGGTTCGCATAAATATTTCTTTTTGATTTAAAAAAAAAATTATATACACTGATATATATATATAAATAAAAATCAAATAACATTTCCGTTGACGAATATTAACTTTACTCAAAATTTCAAAGCGATCGGTAGAGAACTTCCGGAGATTAGCTAGCAATAATTAACGAACATTTACATTTTTATTTATATAGATTATCTCCAAACTGGTAAAACAATCAACTCTGATTATTATTGTGACCTTTTGGATCAGTTGGATGAAAAAAATTGTGAAAAAAGACCCGTTTTACAGAAGAAAAAAATCATTTTTCATCAAGACAATGCACCTGCTCACACAGCTCAAAAAACCATCGCGAAAATCAGTGAATTGGGGTACGAATTGTTGCAGCATCCACCCTATTCGCCAGATTTAGCTCCCTCTGACTTCTGGCTGTTCTCACACCTCAAAAAATTCCTTCGTGGAAAGCATTTTTCATCAAACGAAGAGGTTATAGCCGTCGTAGAGGAGTATTTTGCAGGCCTTCCAGAAAGTCACTTCCGTGATGGGACAACAAAGTTGGAAGATCGTTGGACCAAGTGTTTAGTATTGATCTTATGGGAGACTATACTGAGCAATAAAAGTAATTTCCCCCCAAAAAAAATGTATTTTCATTTCCGCTTTCAAAACTTTTTGACTAACCTAGTACATTTGTATATGTGTAAAGTCTTTGGCGTAAAGTGACTTAGAAAGTGGCTATACGTGTAAAGTGACTTAGAACCGCAATAATGTCAAAATGTCATCGAAAATTTTGACAAAAGAGTGAACATTTGTGGAGCTGCAAGAGGTGGACATTTGGCGGATATTGTTTTTTTGTGTTCAAATGTCATACATTATACTTCACTGACCAATAAAAAGTTTTCTGAAATCAAAGCAAATTGTGTTTTATTAAAAAAATAAAACACACAATTTGCTTTTAAGAATTAAAAAAATTTGAATAAAAAAACCCGCTCAATTTGAAAGACCCTTTATATAGAATTTATAGGTCTGAACTGTATTAGAGGTATGGCCGCGCGGTAACGTAAATTATCATAATATTTTTATTGTCCATAATAATTACGCTGTTCATAACTCCAAAAAACTGGATATAAACTTAAAATGCATTTAAGCGATACTAACTTATTTACGTTTTCGTTATTAACAGTAACCTACGTAAGTACGATCATATAACTTCATACCAGAAGGCATTGAACTGGTTGAATGTTAGAAATAGACGCCAAATACACATAATGTCTCTATTGTATAATATCCTTAACTGTCCCGCCACCCCCTTTTATCTCGCCGAAAATTTTCAGCGTCTTTCCAATCATTGATTAGCGCTACGCTCAAACAGATATTGTTTATTGGCCTTTCCAGTTCACCGCTCCTTTTTCTATACGTCGTCCTTTACTGTCCATGCAGTGAGACTCTGGAATCAGTTACAAACCAATATAAGACTCGCTCCATCCTTGGCATGCTTTAAGAAGCGACTGAAAAACCTCTTAATTTCTTGTCAGTAAAATAACGTGTTTCATTCCTGATTTTTATTTTCCTTTCCTCTCCACCATTCCTTCCTTTCCTTTTGATTGATGATATCTCACTTTATATGAAAAAGAATGTTCGGGTGACTGTCTGTCTTTGTGAGGTTTGTGGGCATGTGGTCACGTATATGTTTATGGATTTCGTGGTGATGGATAGTCATTTGATTGATTTATGTGACCACGTAACTTGTTTCATTTACTTTTGTCTGGTTGGTTGGAAGAGATTGCCGCCTGGCAATAAGCCCGCCAGATTGTATTTGCAATAAAAGTGTTAAATAAATAAATAACAGTACTACCTAAAAGATTCATTGCCATATGGGAATATCTTTGAACCAATCAGAATGAGGTTGAAGAAGACTGATGTGTTTTTTTAAATACCATCAGAAATTGAACCCCCAGCCTCCGGGTCGGAGGAATTGAATGTATCTCAGCAAAAAGATTATCAAAGTCATCTGATAGTTCTAAGCGTTTAATAGTTATTGTAAAGTAATCGAAATTGTTACTCTAGACCATGATCTCTCAAAAGAAACATCAAGTAGTTCTATTTTATATAACCAAGATTTTAAATTCCCAACATCAATTTAAAAAATGTTTTTTGCAAAAAAAATAATCACATTCTTAAAAAAGATTTTTTATAAAACTCCATTTAAAATAAAACCTCGTAATAATACCGAGCGCAAAAAAATTACAAAATTATTAAAAAAAAAACAATCCTCGCTCAGAATCGCTGTTTTATTTTTATCATAAATCAAAAGTTTTAATGGACACGAAAAAATTCCCAACCCCTTTGCGAGGATTTCACTCCCACCCGGCTGAAGTTTTTCATCACTCTGTTGAACGTCTCGCGGCATTAAAAACACAAATGATTTCTATGCGGAATCTCCTATTGATAAAAACGGTTAATGCGATTTCGATTCCATTACCCGAGCGCCTTGCGTCAGCAGCTAGAATCTATATATACTCGCACCCTTCCCGTCATATACGATATACATTAAAAAACATCATCGCGATTTACATATAAAATACGAATGTGAGGGTACAAATGCGATGGGACTAGAGTGAAAACCAAATCGTAATGTTTTTTCAGTGGGAGAACTGAGGACTATGGTAAAAACATCTAAAATTCTTTATTTATGTTAAAAAAAATTTAAAAAAATCAATGACGGGAGTTCTATGTGATCCGAAAATGCCAGTAAAATTAAAAGGAAAAGTATACCAAACGATTGTCAGACCCGCACTCCTCTATGGCTCCGAATGCTGGACGATGTATAACTCTTACTCTAGGCAACTAGAAACTGCTGAAATGCACATGCTAAGATGGTCAGCTGATGTGTCTCTAAGAGACAAAATAAGAAGCTCACGCATTCGTGGAAGCTTGGGTGTTACAGACATCACCAGTCAGATGGAGGAGAGGCGATTGAGATGGTATGGGCACGTTGGACGCAGAGCACCCTATCACATTGTGAACCAGTCAATCTCCATGGATCTTCCTCGAATAACAACCAGAGGAAGACCAAAAAATTCATGGGTGGTGCAAAAAGGTAACCTGATGCAGAGGCACGGCCTGGGGGACGTAGTCCGGGACAGAAGAGCATACAACCTGAGGACGAGGAGAGCTGACCTCAACAGTCTTCGCAGACAATGGGTTGGGATGGAGCCAGGGAGAAGAAGCAACGTCTTTATTTATGTTAAAGAGAGAATTAAAATAATTGACATCTCCTAGAATAAACTTTCCTTCTTTGATTCCTTTACTTATCCTTGAACGAATCCTTTCCTCTTGTTCGACTTTTATTGATCGAGATAATTCATCTGTTGATGTTTTACTTAAAATTAAACGATTTTTGTTTTAAATCTATCATGTATTAACACATTAAATGTATTCATAATAAACTGATTGGTTGGAAGAAATTGCTGTATAGCAATAAGCTGACCTGATTTATTATGTGCACAAATTAATCAAAATCATAATAAACAAAAATACTAGTTGTTTTAACTTTTTCCTTCCGAGATCGTAGCGTAGAATTGAACATATTATGAACACAAAATATTTGATTATTTTGTATACATAATACCGCTAGATGTAATATGTACACAAAATAATCAAAATCATCTATCATCTATCATCTATTCATCTATATAAATAAAAATGTAAATGTTCGTTAATTATTTGTAGCTAATCTCCGGAAGTTCTCTACCGATCGCTTTGAAATTTTGAGTAAAGTTAATATTCGTCAACGGAAATGTTATTTGATTTTTATTTATATATATATATCAGTGTATATAATTTTTTTTTTAAATCAAAAAGAAATATTTATGCGAACCTGTGGTTTGACATGGAATTAATGGAATTAATCTGTCAAATTTCATCTGTCAAATTTCATTTTCGGCGTTTCGGAATTTACGATGATTTAATGTAAAATTAATTATAAATTAATTATAAATAAATTATTTTATAATTTTATGTTTAATAATCTATATAAATAAAAATTTAATCATTAATTTTATAAAAATTGAAATTTTATATGTATTACGTACTTTTATAAGTCGAGACACGAAACAATTGCGAACCGTTTTACCGACAGATTGACAGATGCTTAATTGCTCAGTGAGATTGACATTTTAGAAAAGTGATCTACGATTGAATCATATTTTGGTTCAATATATATAACATTTTATTTATATAGATAAGATAATAGATAATTGACTTCAATAAATGAGGTAAGTTATTGATATTATATTTAAATTAAAAAATATGATGTAAAATCGTTCATTTAAAAAAAATACTAATTACGAACACGTAATTGCTCAGTTGACATTGCGTCATTACGATGTACTTTTACGACGTAATAGAAAAACTTGATAAAAAATAGTTATATTGTCATAAAATTGACTTGGTGACTATGGTAAATTGTATAAGTTTAAAAATAATGGACTTAAGAATTATATTTGATGAAAAACTTTCATTATTGATTCATATTTCAAAAGTTAACCTAACTTTTTTCAAATTTGCATCAGTACTTATATCTAATCAATTTTACAATTGAATTTAAGCTTAAAATATAAAGCACTTACAATTATATTTATAGATAACAACAGAGAAAAGAATAGTGACACATACATATTATTCCTGTGTTATACATACATAACATATATTGAACTTAAATACACATATAATTATTAAATAATTTTAAAACAATGACTGTAATTTATTATTAATACTGCTTTTTGTATCCTCATGTTAATTTAAGATAAAGTTGTATTATTTGTCAATAATTTTAAGTACTTGTATAACCTGTCACATGTTCATTTGTATATAAAGACACTTTTATGTAATTAATTAAATAAATAAATTATTTGGTGGTACATTAGAAAGAAGTACCCGTAGAAATATCGCAAAAAAAAATTAAAATTAAAACAAACTTTTACGCTGCTCAGTTCCTTTTTTAATGTTTCACAATTTTATATGTTTTAACTTTCTTTTTTCGTTTTCAGTGCAATCGATCTGCTTTAGTTTATCAAAACATCGAAGAAGCAACAGAACGACGTGTATCCAGACTTGAGAATGCACGGGGATTATCTCGATGTTTATGTCAAAGAAGCAGCATAACGACGTGTATCCAGACTTGAGGATGCACGGGGATCGAGATCTGTAGATTCAGAACTGGTTCGTTCTCATCATAATATACGCGACAGGCTGATAGAAATTGAAATAGGTCAGTAGGAATATCAAAAGTATCTTTTTTATATAGAATTAAATTTTATGTTTATATTTCAAAATCTATCAAATCGTATGTAGAAATGGAGTTTTCTTTTATTAGTTCCAATTATCTATTTGTCTTCCCTTAAAATTTAATAAGTTACCAATTATCGGTTTGTGTCCCTTAACATTTAATAAGCTACTTTTATGTTTCGCAATTTTATATGTTGCATGAAATACTCTACTTTGTGGCGACACGTAAAGACGTTGAAATTAACTACAAATATGCGTGTCCAGCTGCAAAACGATTGATCAGTTGAGATATTCTCACATCAATCGTATGTAGAAATGGAGATTTGTGACAAGATGTATTAATTTGTCATTATTGTTAGTTTTTTGTAATGTATTTACCTTAATAACTTGCTATTTATTAGAATCGAGTCTTATATTAAAGTCGATAAAATAATTATAATCACTGAATGTCTATATTTTTTAACGTTTCAAAATTTTATGTGTTTAAACTTTCTTTCTTTTTTTTCAGTGCAAGTTCATCAAAATGTCGAAGAAGCAGCAGAACGACGTGTATCCAGACTTGAGGATGCACGGGGATCGAGATCTGTAGATTCAGAACTGGTTCGTTCTCATCATAATGTACGCAACAGGCTGATAGAAACTGAAATAGGTCAGTAGGAATATCAAAAGTATATTTTTTATATAGAATTAAATTTTATATTTATATTTCAAAATCTATCAAATCGTATGTAGAAATGGAGTTTTTTTTATTAGTTCCAATTATCTATTTGTCTTCCCTTAAAATTTAATAAGTTACAATTATCGCTTTGTGTCCCTTAACATTTAATAAGCTACTTTTATGTTTCGCAATTTTATATGTTGCATGAAATACTCTACTTTGTGGCGACACGTAAAGACGTTGAAATTAACTACAAATATGCGTGTCCAGCTGCAAAACGATTGATCAGTTGAGATATTCTCACATCAATCGTATGTAGAAATGGAGATTTGTGACAAGATGTATTAATTTGTCATTATTGTTAGTTTTTTGTAATGTATTTACCTTAATAACTTGCTATTTATTAGAATCGAGCCTTATATTAAAGTCGATAAAATAATTATAATCACTGAATGTCTATATTTTTTAACGTTTCAAAATTTTATGTGTTTAAACTTTCTTTCTTTTTTTTCAGTGCAAGTTCATCAAAATGTCGAAGAAGCAGCAGAACGACGTGTATCCAGACTTGAGGATGCACGGGGATCGAGATCTGTAGATTCAGAACTGGTTCGTTCTCATCATAATGTACGCAACAGGCTGATAGAAACTGAAATAGGTCAGTAGGAATATCAAAAGTATATTTTTTATATAGAATTAAATTTTATATTTATATTTCAAAATCTATCAAATCGTATGTAGAAATGGAGTTTTTTTTATTAGTTCCAATTATCTATTTGTCTTCCCTTAAAATTTAATAAGTTACAATTATCGCTTTGTGTCCCTTAACATTTAATAAGCTACTTTTATGTTTCGCAATTTTATATGTTGCATGAAATACTCTACTTTGTGGCGACACGTAAAGACGTTGAAATTAACTACAAATATGCGTGTCCAGCTGCAAAACGATTGATCAGTTGAGATATTCTCACATCAATCGTATGTAGAAATGGAGATTTGTGACAAGATGTATTAATTTGTCATTATTGTTAGTTTTTTGTAATGTATTTACCTTAATAACTTGCTATTTATTAGAATCGAGTCTTATATTAAAGTCGATAAAATAATTATAATCACTGAATGTCTATATTTTTTAACGTTTCAAAATTTTATGTGTTTAAACTTTCTTTCTTTTTTTTCAGTGCATCGATCTGCTTTAGTTCATCAAAATGTCGAAGAAGCAGCAGAACGACGTGTATCCAGACTTGAGGATGCACGGGGATCGAGATCTGTAGATTCAGAACTGGTTCGTTCTCATCATAATGTACGCGACAGGCTGATAGAAACTGAAATAGGTCAGTAGGAATATCAAAAGTATCTTTTTTATATAGAATTACATTTTATGTTTATATTTCAAAATCTATCAAATCGTATGTAGAAATGGAGTTTTTTTTTATTAGTTCCAATTATCTATTTGTCTTCCCTTAAAATTTAATAAGTTACAATTATCGCTTTGTGTCCCTTAACATTTAATAAGCTACTTTTATGTTTCGCAATTTTATATATTGCATGAAATACTCTACTTTGTGGCGACACGTAAAGACGTTGAAATTAACTACAAATATGCGTGTCCAGCTGCAAAACGATTGATCAGTTGAGATATTCTCACATCAATCGTATGTAGAAATGGAGATTTGTGACAAGATGTATTAATTTGTCATTATTGTTAGTTTTTTGTAATGTATTTACCTTAATAACTTGCTATTTATTAGAATCGAGCCTTATATTAAAGTCGATAAAATAATTATAATCACTGAATGTCTATATTTTTTAACGTTTCAAAATTTTATGTGTTTAAACTTTCTTTCTTTTTTTTCAGTGCAAGTTCATCAAAATGTCGAAGAAGCAGCAGAACGACGTGTATCCAGACTTGAGGATGCACGGGGATCGAGATCTGTAGATTCAGAACTGGTTCGTTCTCATCATAATGTACGCAACAGGCTGATAGAAACTGAAATAGGTCAGTAGGAATATCAAAAGTATATTTTTTATATAGAATTAAATTTTATATTTATATTTCAAAATCTATCAAATCGTATGTAGAAATGGAGTTTTTTTTATTAGTTCCAATTATCTATTTGTCTTCCCTTAAAATTTAATAAGTTACAATTATCGCTTTGTGTCCCTTAACATTTAATAAGCTACTTTTATGTTTCGCAATTTTATATGTTGCATGAAATACTCTACTTTGTGGCGACACGTAAAGACGTTGAAATTAACTACAAATATGCGTGTCCAGCTGCAAAACGATTGATCAGTTGAGATATTCTCACATCAATCGTATGTAGAAATGGAGATTTGTGACAAGATGTATTAATTTGTCATTATTGTTAGTTTTTTGTAATGTATTTACCTTAATAACTTGCTATTTATTAGAATCGAGTCTTATATTAAAGTCGATAAAATAATTATAATCACTGAATGTCTATATTTTTTAACGTTTCAAAATTTTATGTGTTTAAACTTTCTTTCTTTTTTTTCAGTGCATCGATCTGCTTTAGTTCATCAAAATGTCGAAGAAGCAGCAGAACGACGTGTATCCAGACTTGAGGATGCACGGGGATCGAGATCTGTAGATTCAGAACTGGTTCGTTCTCATCATAATGTACGCGACAGGCTGATAGAAACTGAAATAGGTCAGTAGGAATATCAAAAGTATCTTTTTTATATAGAATTACATTTTATGTTTATATTTCAAAATCTATCAAATCGTATGTAGAAATGGAGTTTTTTTTTATTAGTTCCAATTATCTATTTGTCTTCCCTTAAAATTTAATAAGTTACAATTATCGCTTTGTGTCCCTTAACATTTAATAAGCTACTTTTATGTTTCGCAATTTTATATATTGCATGAAATACTCTACTTTGTGGCGACACGTAAAGACGTTGAAATTAACTACAAATATGCGTGTCCAGCTGCAAAACGATCGATCAGTTGAGATATTCTCACATCAATCGTATGTAGAAATGGAGATTTGTGACAAGATGTATTAATTTGTCATTATTGTTAGTTTTTTGTAATGTATTTACCTAAATAACTTGATATTTATTAGAATCGAGCCTTATATTAAAGTCGATAAAATAATTATAATCACTGAACGTCGTTACAAGGTTGTATTGGGGCAAATTTGTGAACTGTCATAGAAATCAGAATGTTTGATATTCATCCGTTTGACACGGACCAAGCTTTGCTCTGAAGAATACGTTCATTCGCGAGATGCAGTTGTAAATTACGGTAATAGAACTAAGGTTGGAAGACTATAACTTATGCAATTTAGTGATCAGAAGGATCGGTTGAAAAAGTATTTCCCTATATTCAAATCACTTATAAGAATCAAGATTGGGTGAGTGAAAGAGATATTGTTGGCGCGAAGAACAAAGACGTCTATGAACTTACCAATATTATTCAGTTCCTTTTTTAATGTTTCGCAATTTTATGTGTTTTTGTTATAACTTTCTTTCTTCTTTTTCAGTGCAATCGATCTTTCATTTGAATTCAAATCATATCGTGAATTGACCTATTGGAGTGACGCGATCATTTGCGAGCACGGCGATAAACGCGACAGACTGAGAGTGACTGAAAGACATCAAAAATATTGTTTACCCACAAGCATTGTGAAATTAAACATAATTGAAACGTGTGCTTTCTCTTTTCTTTCTTTTCCATTTAACCAGACTGAGCCACAGCAACGCGTGGCTGGGTACAGCTAGTCTATCAATAAAATTCCTTTTGCATCCCAAAAAACTGACGCTAACACCTTCTTGGCCGATTTCTGGACACGAACTCGCTTCGGAGCCAAAGTGCCTGGTTCACACCACTCCTTAGCCTCTTGTTTTGATTCAGGATCATGGTGGTAGACCCAAGTCTCATCCATAGTGATGAATCGACGCGGAAAATCCTTTTTATCCTTTCGAAATTGCTCCAAATGTTGCTCAAAAAGTCGCATTCGAACGTGTTTTTGTTGCATTGTTAGCAAATGCGGCACCCATTGTGCACACAGTTTTTTGAAACCCAAAACTTCAGCCAAAATATGCCATGTTGTTCCATGTGAGATGCCTATGGTGTCAGCTGTCACATTCACAGTCGATCGATGATCTTCCAAAACCATATCCTGTATTTTCGCTATGATTTCTGGTGTTGATGCCCTTTTTGGACGTCCTGAGCGTGGATCGTCTTCAACGCTTGTACGGCCACGCTTAAACTCCAAAACACATCGGTGAACGGTTGGAAATGAAGGAGAAGACTCATTTAATACTTTCATTATCTTTGCATGGATCTCAGTAGCCGATAAACCTTCCAAAACAAAGAATTTAATCACTGCACGATATTCGGATTTTTCCATTGTTAAAAAATACACTGACACGTCAACTTCAAATGGCTTGTAAACAAAGAATGAATTGACAGATCGAAATGAAATTTTGATTACGTTCTTATGAAAGATGAAATATTAAAATGGCGTAAATTTTGGTTTTTCTACTGCTCCATAGATGTCGCTTTCAAAACTTTTTGACTAACCTAGTATATCTAAAGGGAACTAATCTTATTTATATATTATAACTATGGAGTCATTTAATTTTAATTTCTTACGTGTCATTTTATTTTTAACAATCTTAATATTTATTTTTTTGGAATGAGTCAATACCATGTACGTACTAATTTTGGAATGAGTCAATTCCTATATACGTACTAATTTTGGAATGAGTCAATACCTATGTACGTACTAATTTACAACTAAATAATAATTCTTACCACTATTTTGTTTAATGCTAAGTAAACAATTATGAGAATTCTTAAATGTAATGTGTTTTCGATAAGTGTTTGGAGGAAATCGGATGATGGAGAATTTATTTCTATGAAATTGTAATCGGGTTGACTCACGTGGTGCTCTACAAAGCCGAAGTTAGCCAATTATGGCCGATAGTCTCTTTTTTTAAGCCCGATGTGTATTATTTACCGCCGGGTACTGAAATATATCTGCTCTTTCAAATGGTAAATAAGCCGTTGATGATCATGAGGATTTCAAGTATATAAGGAAATTTAAGATTTCTGTCTTTATTATCCTTTTTAAGAAGTTCTTTTCTTAAATTCTATCAGTTTTCCCGCCTTACTAGTATATCCAGGCGAAAGAAACGTAAACTTGAGTATATACCTATATATTAGGTCCTTACATATGAAATTGGCGTTTTGCCGTACTGGCAACTTTGATCTCAAATATCTTCTCTTTGGTTAGGAATTTCAAATTCAAATTTATACAGCTATTTACTCAAGTATTTGTGTTTCGAAAATTATAATTCATTTGTTTTTTCCTCAATTGTTTTTTTTCTTTGCGTCACTCAGTTTACAAAATGGAAAACTTGAAATATCGCGTTATTTACGAGTACGAGTTCCACCGTGGCACCAGTGCGGCAGAAACGGCTCGAAGGATTAATGATGTGTATGGCGACGGTGCCGCAAAAGAAAACACAGTGCGTTTTTGGTTCCAACGTTTTCGTTCTGGAAATTTCGACCTGCAGAACAAGCCCGGTGAACGGCCGGAGACCAAAGTTGATAATGAAGAATTGAAGGCTATTGTGGAAGCGGATCCATCGCAAACCACGTCCGAGTTAGCTGCAGGCTGCGGTGTTAGTGATAAAACTGTTTTAATCCACTTGAAGCAAATTGGGAAGGTGAAAAAGCTTGAAAGGTGGGTACCTCACGAATTGAGTGAAGCAAATCAACAAACGCGCGTTGACTGCTGCGTTGCATTACTCAACCGGCACAATAATGAAGGGATTTTGAATCGAATCATTACCTGTGATGAAAAGTGGATCCTGTATGATAATCGGAAGCGCTCATCGCAATGGCTGAACCCTGCCGAACCAGCCAAACCATGCCCCAAGCGAAAATTGACTCCAAAAAAGTTACTTGTGAGCGTTTGGTGGACTAGTGCTGGTGTCGTTCACTATAGCTTTCTTAAATCTGGCCAGACGATTACGGCAGATGTCTATTGTCAGCAACTGCAAACCATGATGGAAAAGCTAGCTGCTAAACAACCGAGGCTGGTTAATCGCTCTAGGCCACTGCTGCTTCATGATAACGCTAGACCACACACTGCACAACAGACGGCTACCAAATTAGAAGAGCTTCAATTGGAATGTCTAAGACATCCACCGTACTCTCCGGACCTTGCCCCGACAGATTACTATTTTTTTCGAAATTTGGATAACTTCTTGCAAGGGAAAAAATTCAACTCCGATGGGGCAGTCCAAACCGACTTCAAAGATTTTATTGATTCCCGTCCGAATGGTTTTTTTAGTAAAGGGATCGATGAACTACCTATGAGATGGCAAAAGTGCATAGATAGCAATGGTACATACTTTGATTAAATAAATATATTATATTAAAAAAAATCTACTTTATGTTCCTCCCAAACAAAACGCCAATTTCATATGTAAGGACCTAATATATTGAAGGGAGGCGAAATAAAGGAAGTGTCCCGAACGAGTGTAGTTTTTAAGGGCCGTCCTGAAGCGCTAATTTATTAACGCTAAGCGGCTCCTCCGCCCCCGTTCCCCGGCCCTCCCGCCCCCGCCCCAGCTCAGGCCCCGGGTCCCGCAGCGCAGATAACATTGGCAGCGTGGCAATAAATCACCTCCACTTAATTACTCCACCTTAAAGTGAACAAACAGTTGCAATTGGAAATTTGCTAGATAACAATTTTCAATTTATTAGTACTTTCAAGAAAGCATTCACTGCTAGATTTAAATTGTTTGTCTTTTTACTCTCCTTATATCTTCTTATAGGGTTTTCTTGGAACAAATAACAGATAAGAGGTTCTTCCTTGTATTCCGTTTTAATAACATATTTCACATAAAACCCAGACGA
The DNA here is from genome assembly GCA_949825065.1 of Odontocerum albicorne. Classification (NCBI taxonomy): domain Eukaryota; kingdom Metazoa; phylum Arthropoda; class Insecta; order Trichoptera; family Odontoceridae; genus Odontocerum; species Odontocerum albicorne. The sequence continues at coordinate 1,172,751 of OX463855.1, forward strand.
TATGATTGCGTCATGCGAACATTTGTTCCAATAAATGACGTTAAAAAACAAAACACACTATGTTTCGGAAATTCTAGGATGAGTCCTGTGACAGCTCACAAATTTGCCCCAATACAACCTTGTAACGATGTTCAGTAATTTCAATTATTTTATCAACTTTAATATAAGCCTCTATTCTAATAAATAGCAAGTTATTTAGGTAAATACATTACATAAGGTTGTATTGGGGCAAATTTGTGAGCTGTCACAGGACTCATCCTAGAATTTCCGAACTATACAGACATGTTTTAAATGAAAATCAAACCTGAGCACCATTTAAAAGATCTTCTTCCTCTTCCTATAGATCATGACCTGTTTGTTCCGCTTGTTCCCCTTCTTGTGACGGGGATTGCAAGCTGTCACGCCATCTCTTCGGAGATCTTCCCGGTAATCTCCTCCGGCTGGGTTCCCTTGAAGGGCGACACGTGGAAGTCTGTCGTCTTGCATTTTGTTTACATGTTCGTTCCAGTATCGCCTTCGTTGTCTTCCCCACCTGACGATGTCTTCCGTACTACACTTTCTCCTTATTTCTGTGTTTCTGAATCTATCTCAGTGTTTTCATTTCCGAGGTTCTCAGGAGAGATTTTGTTCTAGATGTGTCTGCTCTGGTCTTTATTCCGTAGGTTGGCTATCAGTGTCACATATGTCTTGTAAATTCTGACTTTACTTTCTATTCACATGTGTTTAGTATTCCACACCGGTGTTCTTAGGCATCCCGATATTGCAGCCGCCTTATTGACACGTCTCAAGGTTTCATCATACAGATTTCCATTGCTACTGATGCTCACTCCAAGATACCTAAACTCCATCACTTGCTCAATTATTTTGTTATTCACTGCTAGTTTGCATCTCACCGGGGTCTTAGATATTGTGAGGCTCTTCGTTTGGTCCGTGGATATCAACATGTTATATTTTAGTGAGGTTTGATGGAGTCTATATAACATCCTTTGGAGGCCATCTTCGGATTCTGCGGTGAGTGCTGCATCTTCTGCGTAGCATACAATGCTGACTTTTTTGTCTCCCAGTCTGTATCCTATGTGCATCTTTGCAACTTCCTCAATTAGTTTGTCCATTATTAGATTGAAGAGGAACGGGCTTAATCTATCCCATTGTCTAATTCCATTCGGAGTTTAAAAGATGTTACTTTGAAACATTGAGTATGTGCAATTGAGGCGATATTTGGTCAATATATGGTATGTAAATAATTTTTATTTATTGATTATTTACATTACAATTTAAACAGGTGTGTTTGTACAGGTGACGTCTGTGGCTTAGTTGGTAAGACATCTGTCTTCCGGCCTTTCGGAGGTTTCGAGTGCAATTCCACTTGTTACTCGGTTTTTTTTTAAACGATTTCAGTCTGGTTTTCCTTTCAAGCCTTTTTAACATATTTCTAGTTAGTTGTAAAAGATTGGTACATGTTAATAAACCTGCCAGGCTGTACTATGTACAACGAAAGTGTATTACAATACAGTATAACTTCATCAAATGCACAAACCGATCATTTTTATTATATAGAAAATGATTTTACTAGAAAAGGCCTGGGACGAAGCGTCTCAATTAATTTATTTTTGGAGCTATTGGGAATTTTATTTCATTGTGACTACTATATGTACGTTCCATCAGAAATACAAAAATGCCACAAAACTCCTCTATCGAGATCAGTTCATAGCCTAACAATTCACTTCCCCCTATGCCGTGACCGAACCAGTCCCAAGACGATTTATGGGTTTCGTTAAGTGAAAATTGTGGTAATAACCAATGGACTCTGGGGAAAACGCTCACGGATTCTCATCCTGGAATTTTATTTGCGAATATCTTCCTCTTACAGACCACCAAAAAGACATGAATACGAGATTGTATTCTCTTTGCACAGCGCCCCCATGGATCATGCCTCTGGTTAGAGGCCAATAATATCAATCCCTCTGTACATCCCTAAGAATGTTGGGTCAAAGTTCAAAGTCAAAGAACATCCATTCACGAAGGCTCTATATCATGGCGGTACAGCCTTATATTCAGCACGGAGAATTATGAAATATAATTTACGATTTACTTTTTAACGTTGTTATTTTACAATTTTTATATCAGAGCGCTACAACTGTTATCTGGGGAATAATAAATAATGCGAGGGAAGAAGGGAAAAAATATATTTCGCATTTGCATTTTATTATACGGTATAGGAAGACTGGAATGGAAATGAGCCTGTGTACGAGGCTTTCTTCATAAAAGTGATTTATGCAATGTAAGTACTTTTACATGGATACTTTCGATTATTTACTTAACGAAAACTTTAAAACGAAGTGAAAATATTACGAAATACGTGCAGCAACAGTATATAAGATATATTAAACATTGTGTTTTTGACATTAAATCGATAGCAAAACATAATAATTTAGAAAAACACGTCTTTCTACCACTTCTAGGATCTTTTCTGCCGCGGAATAAAGTGACCCTCGCAAGGTGAGGGATTATTTTTCTGATTCCTTGATAAATTACAATATATCTAATTGATAGTTTCAAAAAGTGATTTCTTTTTCTACTGGCAGGCAGTCCGCGTTTTGTATATGGTAAGTAAGTACTCCACTTTTTTGGCATGAATTCATGACAGAACGAAATTGAAGGAATAACGAGGCTAAGATCACCAACCCGATGAAATGACTAAGTCAGGGCTGCAAGGGTTATTTGTGATGATATCACTTCAAGAAGCTTAAAACAGAGAAGTGGAGAATTGTCTTGGGAAGAGTAGGACAAATGTAAAGGAGAGATCCAGGACTCTCAGTCATAAGAAGTGTAAAATTTATACGTTATCATGAATTTTAATAAAACCTGTCAAAAAGGATTGTACACGTTATCTATTCTCTAATACTTAGAGGCAGAACATTCCAAGCCACAGTATCAATAATGACGAAAACACTGTCTTAATACCCCACCCTAGTAGATCCATATGGAACGATACATTTTTTTGAATGAGATAAATATGAGTATACCTCCAAGTTTTACTCTTCTCCGAAAGAATATCTCTCAGACACAGATTCAAGACAGAAAAATTAAAATATTGAACTAACCAATATTGCTAGCAATCAAACCACAAGCCTCCACATAAGTATATTAAGTGCAAGATCCATATTAAAGGCCAAGCAAACCATAAGCCTCCACATAAGCATATTAAGTGCAAGATTCATATTACAGGCCAAGCAAATCACAAGCTTCCACATAACATAAGTATATTAAGTGCGAGATTCATATTACAGGCCAAGACAACCACAAGCCTCCACATAACATAAGTATATTAAGTGCAAGATTCATATTACAGGCCAAGACAACCACAAGCCTCCACATAACATAAGTATATTAAGTGCGAGATCCATATTACAAGCCAAGACAACCACATAACATTAGTATATTAAGTGCAAGATCCATAAGCCTCCACATAACATAAGTATATTAAGTGCAAGATTCATATTACAGGCCAAGACAACCACAAGCCTCCACATAACATAAGTATATTAAGTGCAAGATTCATATTACAGGCCAAGACAACCACAAGCCTCCACATAACATAAGTATATTAAGTGCAAGATTCATATTACAGGCCAAGACAACCACAAGCCTCCACATAACATAAGTATATTAAGTGCGAGATTCATATTACAGGCCAAGACAACCACAAGCCTCCACATAACATAAGTATATTAAGTGCAAGATTCATATTACAGGCCAAGACAACCACAAGCCTCCACATAACATAAGTATATTAAGTGCAAGATTCATATTACAGGCCAAGACAACCACAAGCCTCCACATAACATAAGTATATTAAGTGCAAGATTCATATTACAGGCCAAGACAACCACAAGCCTCCACATAACATAAGTATATTAAGTGCGAGATCCATATTACAAGCCAAGACAACCACATAACATTAGTATATTAAGTGCAAGATCCATAAGCCTCCACATAAGCATATTAAGTGACAGATCCATATTACAGACCATGACAACCACATAACATTAGTATATTAAGTGCATTTGAGGTGGTCTCTTCAATCATTTCGTGAACGTCGGCCGATGTTTTTTTTCATGTTTTTAGCAATAAAATTTCAATAATTATCACTTTTGATTTTAAATTTAATTAATTTAAGCGATTGCCTCTAAATATTCTTATTTTTCCGATTTTGAGTCGCTCATTTTTACATGTGTATTGAATACACAGCACCGGAATGCGCGGATTTTTTTTGGCACAGAAAGGGAAAGGTAAATATCTAGTAACATATTTCCATCATCTAAGAAGATACTTCTCAAACATCGCAATGTTTCATCTCAATCGAAAAATTCTTATCTTGACCAAATAATTTCATCAAAACTTACCTCGAAAATATGTCAGAAAATTATTTTTTCTATTCTATTTTATTTCCGATTCCTTCTCATAATTCTATCTTCTTCACAATTACTAAGAGAGAGAAAAAGAGAGAGAGATAAAGCTCGAAATCAAATTCTCGCTTTTCAGCAAAAAAAGTATCGAATATTTTTTTTTGGCAACTAACAATGCCAAGGAGTTTGTGAAAAAAAAAGTCTATTAATAAGATATCATTTATTTCTTTAGGATAAAATTATTTCTCAGATATCACATCTTCTTCTTTAACAGTTATATCTTCCCTAAAAATAGTCTTTGTAGGAGAGAAGCGCTCGAAGGGAAAATTATATCTCTGATACGGGGATAGCTTTTTCCAGCTTTGGATTTTTCCTCCGAAAATACTAAAATTAATGAGAACACTATTATATACGAGTATATCGGTAACGTTTTCAGATGCTTGACGGAAAAGTTGAAAGAATAGAAAAGAAACGCGTGAAAGACATATTAATAATCCCGAGATTAATTTCCTCTGGCAGATCAATAAGTGTTTTTTTGGATGTTATTAAAATCGACAGTTTAATTGAAAAACTCTCCACACAAAGTACATTTATTTTTCTCAATAGTACGTGTTTCTTGATCAAAAATATATGAAAGAGACGAAAATATTAACAAACTTTATTTTTATAGACATAAATACCGTCATATAGCCACTCTGTTAATGTAAGCAGGAAGAGCAGAGTGCCAGCCTTGTTCATTTTTTTAATTACACTTTTGTTGTATACATTACAACTTGATGGTTTTATTGTCATGGGAAAATCTCTTAACCTAACCTAACTTAATCCAACCAACCAGAAAGATCCTCCGATGACCTCCGTGGCCTAGTTGGTAAGATGCCTGTTTCCCAGACCGGAGGTTGCGGGTTTAAATACCGCACTTCTTGTTCTTCCTGGCACTGTCCCAACTCATTGCCTAGGTAGGCTGTTGGGGTAGGCTCTTCTCGTTTTCAGGCTGAATATTCTTGGGTTCTGGGTGTCGCTTTCATCTAGGCCGTTTATCTGCAGGATTTTGGAGCATTGAGTCATCCACGAGTTCTTTGGTCTTCCTCTGGACGGCTGTCGAGGAAGATCCACAGACATTGCCTGATTTACAGTATGGTCTGATGGTCTCCGTCTTATGTGCCTGTACCATCTTAGCTGTCGGGTTCAAATCCCGCTGGAAACCAGATTTTTTTAAAAAGGATTCCACTGTGGTTTTCACTTAAAGCCTCTTTTTAATATATTTGTGGTTGATTGGAAGAGATTGCTAAGGGGCAATTAACCCGCCAGGTTGTATTGTATACAACAAAAGTGTAATACCATACAAAGATCTTAAAGTGGCCTTAAGTGAAAACCAGACTGAAATACTTTTTCAAAAAATCTGGGTGTCTACGGAAATCAAACCTTAAGGAAAACTCCAAATTAAAACTAAAAATTTAATGAAATTTTTTATCAAAATCAAAATTATCTCAAAACGTAGAGTCCACGAACAAAAAAAAGCTCACTCCGAAACTTGCAAAGTATACTTATATTATAATTAAGTTGTTTTGAATTTTTCTCTCCGAAAACATTTTTTGATGAAACTTCATCATGATGTCATAATATAATATTAATAAAAAGTTCCTTTTTTAACAAGAATAAAATTTAATGTCTGCCGAATTTAGAGTTTTTAAAATTTAGTGCATCCATCCAGTTGTGGCGGAGGGCGTTTGGTTTTCTTTATTATTTTTCACGCCTTTACGACAACCAATAAAAGTGTATTAGTGTATAAAAATTTAGGCAACCCTTTCCGCATCCATAAAGCTGCGAAGCACCAAGACGCAGGAACTTTTTATTCTCAACCAGAATTTTTTTCGACACTAATTCAGTGGTCTCCAAACTTTTTTTAACTTAGAGTAAATTCTGTTCCTTGATGGATTTTTTTTCCTCTAGTTCTACCATTATTAATGAAAATAAGTTATTTGTTTTTTTTTAAATTAAATTTTAAGAAATGCATGCGTCGAGCTTGTTCAAGTATTATTTACCAGGCGATCTCTTAACCTTTCCCTTCCTGTGCTAAAAAAATCCGCGCGTTCCGATGCTGTGTATTCAACACACATCAATACACATGTAAAAATAAGCGATTTAAAATAGGAAAAATAAAAATAATCATAGCCAATCGCTTAAATTAATTCAATGTGAAGTCAAAAGGCATAATAATTGAAATTTAATTGCAGAAAACATGAAAAAAACATCGGCCGACGTTCACAAAACCTCAAATGGATGCCCAAGAACTACTGAGAGCTGAGACGGGACTCAGTCTCGGACTCTTATACCTCGAAGGAAGAAACACAATTGCAAACTGAGATTCTATTTCTTGCGTTCCCATATACCGAAGTAGAGTGAGACGTGAATAACGTCGCTTCCTCATCCATAGCGGTTTTTTTTAGAATGAATATACCTACGTCACACACTGGCGCACGTTTGATTGTATTTGTAAATTTTTTCCCGATTTTCACAAAATATATCTGATGTGGCCGATTAGTGCTGATTATTATTAATTTTATTCAATGCGTAAATGTATTACGGAGGAATACCTAAAATCTGAACCCAGTATTTATTATATTTATAGAGATATTTAAGTTTTTAGAAGCAATGAGTACTACTTACATATCACAGGGAAGGAAGGGTTAAACCATAGTGAGATAATGTTTTATTTGTCTTCTTTTGGGAATCGAACACGAAATCCCCGGATGGAAGTCAAGCGTCTTATATTTATCTATTTATTCACCTATTTAACACTTTTATTGCAAATACAATCTGGCGGGCTTATTGCCAGGTCATAATCTCTTCGAATCGACCAGACAAAAGTAAATGAAGCAAGTTACATGGTCGCAAAAATCATTCAAATAAACACGGATTTTGTTTTAAAAAATAATCACATTAACAATATTACGAGTACATGCCAGTAAGTTCGTTGGTAAAAATCTACTTTAATTGCAGTAATCTAAAAAATTGGTGAAAAAGTAAGTCTGTGAATTATTTTAAATTTTAATATATAATCAATCAACATCGTGTCATATTATTTTCTACTGCGTTACACTTTCCTTACACATGATACATTCTGACGGGCTCACCAAAATTTCTTACAACCAACCAAAAAGATTGAAACCTTTTAAAAAACTTTTGTTAAATACCAGATAGGGATTTTGACAAAGACAGAAAAAACAGATCTCCATACTTTTATACACAAAAACATTGTAATTTATTTTTAACAAACACTGTTTATTCCACTTTTTTGTGACGTAACATATAACCTTACCGGTTTCAAGGCTTTCACCTCATCTTCAGGGGAGCGCAAACAAGACTTGTGAAATAAACAGTGTTTTTTTTTAAATAAATAAACAGTGTTTGTTAAAGTGGAATAAACAGTGTTTGTTAAAAATAAATTACAATGTCTTTAAACCTCCACAACGTTAATGCCTTAACTATAAACAACATAAACAACACAAAAACATTACTTTTATTTATTTATTTATTTTATTTAAAACTTTTATTGCAAATACAATCTGGCGGGCTTATTGCCAGGCGGCAATCTCTTCCAACAAACCAGACAAAAGTAAATAAAGCAAGTTATGTGGTCGCATAAATCATTCAAATGACTATCCATCCCCACGAAATCCATAAACATATACGTAAGCACATGCCCACGAACCCCACAAAGACGGATCATCACCCGAACATTATTTTTCATATAAAGTGAGATATCATCAATCAAAAGGAAAGGAAGGGATGGTGGAGAGGAAAGGAAAAGAAAAATCAGGAATGAAACACGTTATTTTACTGACTAGAAATTAAGAGTTTTTTCAGTCGCTTCTTAAAGCATGCCAAGGACGGAACGAGTCTTATATTGGTTTGTAACTGATTCCAGAGTCTCACTGCATGGACAGTTAAGGACGACGTAAAGAAAGAGGAGCGGTGCACTGGAAAGGTCAATAAATAATCTCTGTTTGAGCGAATCTCAATTACTTTTATACCAGAAAAAATATATATATATATATATATCAAATAAAGACAATAATTAACCTTTGGAGCTGGGTAGCCCTGCATCAACATGTGGCACGTTTAAATGTTGCAAAGCAAAGCAACTTGTATCTCGTATCACAAGCGAGGTGACGTGTTCGTTGCTTTTAAGATTATAATTCAATAAAATACTTAATGAATCAATTATTCGTGTGCTATGTAATTTTTGTATCACTAGTAACAAATCGAAGTACTTTTCTGCGTAACATATATAGGTAAGTACTTTACACTGTAAAAAATCACTTAACAATATTATTCAGTTCCTACAGTACAGCAGTAAAAAAGTGATTTTTTACAGTGAAACAACTTAATAAAAGTCATATTTTTATTGTGGTGGTAAAAAAACTGTCATCCCATGCTATGAAAATGTTTAGCTTTTTTATTTAAATTGCGACATTTACATCATTAATGGATCAGTGGGAGCAAAGTTTACCTCGACAACAAGATTAGAAACCATTGAACTAAGCGACGTGCTAAAATTTTATTGCAGAATTTCCCTCGCAGCCGTTCTTCGACATCGATGTCTGTCATGAGCTGAGGGAGAGAGGCTCGAAATATTAAATTGAATATAATTTAAATTAATGAAACGATTATGTCGTATTTTTTTCTATTTTACGCACTTTCATTTTTTAAATGACACTTAAAAACCTTTAATCTCAATTTTAAGATGAATATAAAAGGAAACTTGTCATTTAGAAAACCCCAAGAATGCGTTTTTACTACAAAGATCATAATTATCTTAGTATCTTCAGTAAACGTAGCGGATATATGATTTTAATGAGTAATTGAGATGAAATAATAAATCTTAGTTACTTATTAACAATACAAATCAAAGAGATTTTGATGACACTGCATACGAGGGGAGGTCAATAGATAAGGCTAAGTTCAGATGGTCGATTAATTTTAGTAGGTACAGAAGAAAGGGAGGAGGGTAGGTAGACGTCAAAAGGATGGCTTTTAAACGGGGAACATATTTAGCGGAGGACTATTATTGCAATTAACTTGGTTATTTATGATGTTGAGACTTAATTAAACGCTTTTTCTAATCTCGTTATCCAGTTAAAATCCGCATGTATAAGTTATCAAAAGAATTCGCAAACCGTAACAAAACAGTAGTGAATAAAAAATAAATGTTTTATTTATTTTATTAATAAAATTTATGAACATGACACCTCAAATGTTCATTTATTAACTTGTTTTAAAGATTATGTTAATCAAATGGCGACCTATGGTCTACACGTCAAGAGACTCACACCAGTTACGCACTACTCTCTTCTGGTCATTTCTGATGATATTACCCCGATGTTTTGTAGGATCACGTCCATGTACTCGTAGTTCCTATACATTCGTATTTTTTACGGATAGAATTAAAGATCGAAGAGTTAAATTCTCCTCACATTCCTATAAGACATTTCCATAGCTGCAGCACGCTTAGAGAATGAACGTCATGGAGATTGAGTAACGACCTGTCTCATGTTTTGTGGTACTCCAAAGTTCTACCAGGTAGTTTATTTTTCAAAGCTAAATCTGTGGTTCTAAAATTTAAACCCATAACATTATGATCTCCCTGTCAGAAACTATAGAGTTTCAACATAGTCTGAAGAACGTACGAAATAATCGCTGTTTTATGATAGTAACATCGTAATTTTTAAAACAAGTTTTAATCACGAAAGCAAGATGTTCATAACTCCATATCATAACGGCAACTGAAATTAATTTCGTATGAAATTATGAATTTATATGAACATAATTTCTCAAAGAAATTTCTCAAAGAAATTTCCCACAAATTTCTCAAAGATTATTAAATAATTTTAAAACGATGACTGTAATTTATTCTACTGCTTTTTGTATCTTCATGTTAGTTTAAGATAAAGTTGTATTATTTGTCAATAATTTTAAGTACTTGTATAACCTGTCACATGTTCATTTGTATATAAAGACACTGTTGTGTCGTTAATTAAATAAATAAATAAATAAATAAATAATGAACGCGATTCAACACAAAATCGGGGCAATGCCACAAGAAATGACCACGATTTAGTAGTACGGAATTTCAGATTGTGGATTCAGATATGTATAGAAAATAAAGGTCGGTATATGATCGATCCCATTTTCAAAACAAGATAAAAAAATATATTAAGATTTTTCTTTCAGATTATAAAATAAATTTTTCAGAATATTTATGTCTTTTTTATTTCCATTACTAAACGAGATGTTATTTTTGTCGTACGTTGCACAGTTATGTAAGTAGTTAGTAGTATGAACCGACTGGAAGCATTCGAAACGTGGATGCACCGGAGAATGCAACGGATATCCTGGACGGATATGATCAGCAACACGAGGGTTCTTCAAAGAGCCAAAGGTGACAGAGTTGCTGACTAATATTAAAATCCGAAAGGTGCCCTACTTGGGTCATGTACTTAGAGGAGCAAAGTACAAACTACTGCACCTGATCATCCAAGGCAAAATAGAAGGCCGAAGAGGTATTGCCAGGAGGCAAATCTCCTGGCTCCGTAATATACGTGATTGGACTGGCAAAAGGAGGGTTGGAGATCTTTTTCGGGCTGCCGGGACAAAAATGTCTACTCTCAAGTAATATTCAACGTTGGGGGGACCTGACATGACACTGAGAAGAAGAAAAATTACAGTTATATAACACCATGTACAGCATTAGAGGTGTTTTGTCGTACCTTGTACAGTTATATAATACCGTGTACATTAAATTCCTGTATTAGGGGTGTTTTGTCGCACCTTGTAAAGTTGTATAATACCGTGTACATTAAATTCCTGTATTAGGGGTGTTTTGTCGTACCTTGTAAAGTTATATAATACCGTGTACATTAAATTCCTGTATTATGAGTGTTTGGTCGTACCTTGTACAGTTATACATATAATACGATGTACATAAAATTCCTGTATTAGGGGTGTTTTGTCGTACCTTGTACAATTATATTATACTGCAATATGTACATTAAATTCCTGTATTAGGGATGTTTTGTCGTACCTTATACAGTTACATAATAACATGTACATAAAATTTCTGTATTAGGGGTGTTTTGGAGCATTACTAGGCAGGTCACCTAACCTGATAGTGGACCAATTTGGAAACATAAGTCTTGTCATATGACAATGACTAATAATGATATTGTCTTGTAACCAGGTAAACGATCAATTAATATTGTTTTATTCATTTGAATATTTAACGGTTGATGTCAATCATTTAAATAGTAAACAATATTCAAAGTAAATTACAGTAATTAGAGTGCGCATAAATATAAAATCGTAGTGTTACAAAAATTTGCACATTGAAATAACATATACAATTCAAAAATCTGAAAGAAGCCCCTCGATATACTACCACACAGCAAGCTACGGTTCAGAAAGCCAAGAGCCTTTTTTCTCAAAATTAATGTTCTTAAAATACAAAAAGGTCTAAGTGTAGAAAATGAAAAAAACAGGAAAATTTCGAATTGTATATCAAAATGTTAAAACTCTCAAAACCAACCTTCGAGAACTCCGGGACAATACGTTATTACAAAATGCGGACATAATAGCGCTCACAGAATCCTGGTTGTGTCTATCTGTGAAAGACGGAGAACTATTCGAGACAAGTGCATACCATGTGTTTCGGAGTGACGCGATTAAGCGCGGACGCGTGATGTGGCTGGCTGTAAACCAGCGGATCCCTTGTGAGTGAAAACCCGAGTTGCAGATAACAAAGGATCAAGACATCGGGGTGAGATGCCGGATAATCAATAAATCCATACATATCTATGCAGTTTACTTCAAGTGCACAGGTGCCAACGAAACCAGACAAAAAATGCATGATTCTCTAAATTTGGGCAATGTTAGGTTACATAACAAAATTTTTTTAACAATAGGAGATTTTCATTTTAATAACGATTCCACGGAAGTATTGTTGGATTATGACTGTTTTCTTTAATCCAGCGATCTTGTTTAACCCTTTCTTCCCTGTGATGTGTAACTAGTACACATTGCTTCTAAACACTTTAATATCTATATAAATATAATAAATACTGGGTTCAGATTTTAGGTATTCCTCCGTAATAAATTTACGCATTGAATGAAAAAAATAATATTAATAATAATTAGCACTTATCGGCCACATCACAGATACTTTGTGAAAATCGGAAATAAATTCACCAATACAATCAAACGTGCGCCAGTATGTGACGTAGGTATATTCATTCTAAAAAAAACGCTATGGGAACAATCGTTATATTATAAATAATTTTAATGAAATAGGTAGGGTGATTCCATAGTGTAATTTACGAAACGGTAGATATCTGCGTCTAACTTCTGTGAGATCATTCACTATCAAATTTGACAATTATCCAGTTTGGTTCAATATCGATTTAATTTAACAAACTTCATATCAACTATCTACAAAGCAGAGATTAGGCTGATTATTTAGAATACTCGAAGCTGAGAGCCAAATTAAAAATTCAAATAAAACAATTACATCATGAGTATTTAGTCAAAACAAAGACCGACATCCGAAATAACCCTTCGAAAATATGACCTGAAAATATATTAAACAGTTCATCAGACAGCAGAAGCCTGTCGCTTCATTGTATTTTTAAGGAAGAAGTGTCGAAAAAAATAAAATCTTTGCAAACCGACAAAGCTAACGGATCAGATGGGCTACCAGCCAATGATTTTAAAATCTGCGGAATACGTGAGTGATCCCATTTGCTACATATTTACCTTGAGAATTAACACCAATAGTTGCTGACTAATATTAAAATCCGAAAGGTGTCCTATTTGGGTCATGCACTTAGAGGAGAAAAGTACAAATTACTGCACCTGATCATCCAATACAAAATACAGGATCGAAGAGGTGTTGGCAGGAGGCAAATCTACTGGCTCCGCTATATACGTGATTGGACTGGCATAAGGGGCGTTGGAGATCTTTTTTGGGCTGCTGGAGACAGATATGTCTACTCTCAGGTGATAGTCAACGTTAAAGGGACCTGACATGACACTGGGAAGAAGATAAACACCAATACATTTCCTGTAAGTTAGAAGACATCTAGGGTCTGCCTTATATTCAAATCGGGAGGCCCATTAGACTTTCATAATTACATGCCTGTAACTGTTTCTCTATGCTTCCAGTTGTTTTTTCGAAACTGTACTACGCAACTAATTGAGCCACCGAGTATCATCATGGTTTATTGATAAACAGCATGTATTTTTTGCTTAAACGATCGACGGTTACCAATATTCTATTTCTTTCACAGAAGCTCGCATCAAACTTAGACGAGCTTTCCCAAACGGACGTAATATATACAGACCTCCTGAAAGCTTTAGATAAAGTTGATCACGATATATTACTTCAGAAAACGCATAACCTTGACTCAAGTGATAATCTGATTGGATTATTTGCATTATACATAAAAAATATCACAATACGTAAGTAGACATTACAAACCTGTAAAGATTAAAACCAAAGCCATAAATAACAAATTTGAAGTTCATCCATGAATCCATTTTCAAACCATGTTTAAAATTTAATAAAAAAGATAAACAATATTTGATAAAAATGTGTGGTGCTTTAATGTTTCGAATCCAGAAATATTCGGACAAAGAGCTCTTTGAACCAAATATTCAACGTTTGAGCAAACTTAAAAAACGCAATAAAAATACTAATGAATTGACATTTTAACTGATTTCATGAAATATTTGCATTTTTAATAACAGAATCTGGAAAAGAACAAAACGTGCATATTGAAATATTCTCTGTTATTTTAAGGGAAAATAAATAACAATCGACAATTTTGAACCATCGTGAGAATTCGTATCGAGTATTGCGAAACAAATTAACAAACCATAATTAATAAATTCTACGCAGAATAGCAAATTACAATTTGCATATTTGATTGCAATTTTTGTAATGCAGATATTGTTGTGGGTGGGACTTATTGCCATGTTCGGTCTAAAAACTGCTGACCTCCACCCAGATGCGGCGGATTTTTCATTAAAAATCAGCTGAGAATTATGAAAAACAAAAAAAAAGATTTCAGAATATGGACGTTATTTCAATCAGAGGATGAGAAACTTCTTTACATGCCGCATATACCTCTTTTGCACTCTGCGTCTTTAATTTTATTTGTTTTTTTTTCCTTATCTTAAAACATTTTGTTTGCCCTGGTCATTAAATTATTGCCATGAGAGACATTTAATTTTTTTTTTGCTGTAAAATCTGTCACGAATTCAAACAGTTTTGTGTATTCAAATAAACTAATGGCTGGAAGAAACTGCTTCATAGCAATAAGTCCGCAATATTTACATAAATGTGTACACAAAATAATAAAAATAATATTCAATAAGAAAATAAGAGTTCTACTAACCCTCCCTCCCTGTGATGTGTAACTAGTACACATTGCTTCTAAAAACTTTAATATCTCTATAAATATAGTAAATACTGGGTTCAGATTTTAGGTATTCCTCCGTAATATATTTACGCATTGAATGAGAAAATTAATATTAGTAATAATTAGCACTTATCAGCCACATCAGAGATATTTTGTGAAAATCGGGAATAAATTCACCAATACAATTAAACGTGTGCCAATGTGTGACGTAGGTATATTCATTAAAAAAACCGCTATGGGTGAGGAAGAAACGCTATTCACGTCTCACTCTCACTCTACTTCAGTATATGGGAACACAAGAAATTGGATCTCAGTTCGCTCGCTTCTCTCGCTTTAGTAGATCGCGGGCTTTCGTTTGAGGAGGTCGCTTCGCCCGTTTTGTGAACGTCGGCCGATGTTTTTTTTCATGTTTTCTGCAATCGAATTTAAATTATTATCACTTTTGACTTCAAATTTAATTAATTTAAGCGATCGGCTTTGAATGTTCTCATTTTTTCGATTTTAAATAGCTCATTTTTACATGTGTATTGAATACACAGCACCGAAACGCACCGATTTTTTAGCACAGGAAGGGAAAGATTAACTACATTACATAAGATAACGAAGAATATATAAAGAAATATTATTTGATGTAAATTTTCAGTTGTTTACAAGAAGTCAAAAAATCTTCTGTGAAGGAATACGACTGTACAAAACTTGCCGTGTAAACATTTAATAACCCAATATCAAGATTCAATGTGAATGAATAAACAGTTTGATACACATATTCAAAAGCACTTCACCAAACGTTTTCGTATATTTTACAGCTTGACATAAAATACAAGTTGAGAAATAAAGCTGCAAGAGATCCCCTCTTCAATTTATTGCTTTTTCCAGCATTTAGAGACTCCGTGCATTTATGCACCGCACGGCTGGCGTATCAAAACCTCAACATTTGTCCCCGACACTCCATTGCGAAGGCAACAATTCTATCTCTTCTCTCTCGGTGTGTTGGCGTTATAAAGCTTACTTGCTTAAGCCCCGAGGAATAATTTATTTGACTTGTTTATTACCAGAGTCCTGGGCCGCCGCTCCCTAGTATGTAAAATATACTAGGCACGCAGGCAACAATAATAGGGGATGTTAACACTTGCCACCCTGTGATGAATAGCGAGTGACCAGGACTTATATTTTATTTGATTATTCGACGTTTTAATACATAATAAAATGGTTTTTATAGCTGATTACAAAAAATAACCTAGCAGACTGCATAATTTAAATTTAAAACATTTATTTTTCACTGGACGCTTAGCGTCCAGCACCGTGGCTGGCGGAATTTTTTAGAACAGTAAGGCAAGTGTTAATATCGAGACTGTGTATTCAAATCAATAATAATTTACTCGTTTACTAGCTATCTACATACAAGCACATATCAACTCATGTCCATTTAATTTCCTTAAATATATCAAAGTGACTTTATTTATTTATTTAACATTTTTATTGCAAATACAATCTGGCGGGCTTATTGTCAAGCGGCAGTCTATTCCAACCAACTAGACAAAAGTAAATGAAGCAAGTTACGTGGTCGCATAAATCATTCAAATGACTATCCATCCACACGAAATCCATAAACACATACGTGAGCATATGCCCACGAACCCCATAAAGACGGACAATCATCTTAACATTTTTTTCCATATAAAGTAAAATATCATCAATCAAAAGGAAAAGAAGGGAAACACGTTATTTTACTGACTAGAAATTAAGAGTTTTTTCAGTCACTTCTTAAAGCATGCCAAGGACGGAACGAGTCCTATATTGGTTTGTAACTGATTCCAGAGTCTCACTGCATGGACAGTAAAGGACGGCGTAAAAAAAGAGGGGCGGTGAACTGGAAAGGCCAATAAACAATCTCTGTTTGAGCGTAGCGCTAGACTTTAATATTCCTAATACAAATAACATTGAACGTAAGTAATAATTTTAATAAATTTAATTTAAATGCATAATTAAATTTTTGTTATTGGTATAAATAATTCGTACATTTTACCGTTTATTAATAGGTTAAAAAAAAATAAGGAAAATAGATCAATCCTTCCTTTAAATTGTATGAATTATGTTTTTAAAGTTATTTTGCAAACATTTGAAAAATAATTTATTCTCGATAATACTTGTATTGTATGACATTGAAAAAATTGCTATTAAAACTATTATTTATTTAAAAAAGTCTCAACTAAAACACTTTTCAAATAAAAATTGCAAAATATGTTATTGGTAATTAAGGCATTAACATTGCGGAGGTTTAAACACATTGTTATTTGAATAAGCAAACACTGTTTATTCCACTTTATGTAACGGTATAACCCTGCAAGTTTCAAGGTTTTCACGCCAGCATTAGGGGAGCGCAAACGAAACTCGTTTGTGCTCCCCTGATACTGTAGTAAAAACCTTGAAACTGGTAGGGTTATACCGTTACATAAAGTGGAATAAGCAGTCTTTCATGAAACAAATACTTAATTAAAAAAGTAATCTATAGTTGGCCTATATGATTGATAATTAATTTTTTTAATAATCTCTTTGAAATAAATGGTTTTAATTTCACTAAATGCATGTTTAAATTGATTTTGTTTGGAATCACATATTTATTAAAAAAATATAAGTTTAAAATATATAGGTGGCATGTGCAGCTTTAGAAAGCATTTAGAAAGTATTATCACAATTAATGATGATATCTGAACATTACACGCGAACCTGAAGCCGAATGTAATTAGTCTTCCTTTGATCAGTTTTTTTGCGTTTTTCTTACCAAATATGTTTTTCTGAACATATACAGATGTCGGAGAATTTTTCATCTAATGTACACAGTTGGTGCCTCCTGTATTTAAACTTAACTTAAATAAATTTTTTTCTTATATATTTTCAATCAATGGTGGGTTCGAATCCTGCATTAGAGCGCTTTTGAGGAGTCTTCTCTCTTAACAACGTTGTACAAATTGTCCTTTCATTATTATTCAGTAAATTAAAAACGTTCGCTACTTTTGTTGAAAAAAATACTTTTTACACTTAGGCAGCACTTTTCCTAGAACCCATTCTGTCTGAAAGGGCAAAAAAATTAATAGCAACAGTAAAAAAAAGAACCGAAAATACCGCAAAGTACGGCCGGAGTGCGTATTAGATCCTTCTTTTGTTCTTTCCATCAATTTTGTCTTTTTTTTTGTTCCTTCTCTGTTCCTTCAACCCATTACCCTATCAAGATTCCTATGGGACCCCCTAATGTTGGCAGACATCCTATATCCAAACTCCGGGGTGGAAATTTCTAGAAAATTTAAATAATTTTATTTAAAATTTAACCACAAGAGACATGATCGTTTGAAGTGTTAAATTTGACTGGCGAAAGCTTTAAGTGACATTTAGGTTACAGGTGATATATAATTTATTTTCAGTCGATTATAATTATTGGGCTGTTTATTTTATAAAGAAAAATTAAATAATATTTTAGTCAAACTGTCAATTTAGTTTAATTTAATGAAAGAATATATAATGATTCTTATAATATTATGATAAGTAAATTGTGAAGTTAAACGAAATTCGTAGCGATGGAAATCGAAAGCGGGTAAAACAAAAACTATATTTATGAGCAGTTCCAGTTCATCGTTCATATTTTTATTCGTCGTCTTTTACTTCCAGACTCTGGAGTGTAACAGGGGGGAGAGTGACAGACGACGTTAAACTTAATATATGACACATATCATCGTTGACGTCTTTCAAAAATTGAATGAAAAACAATACATCTCTTTTCAGTGACACTTATTTCAAAAAGGGAATTAAAAAACAATACGTTTTCCGAATTTCCATCATCCTTTTATCCGATTTCCCTTTTCTTCGACAGAACATTAAGTTTTATTTATATTTGTTTTTCTAATTTGTATAAATTGTGTATTTTTCGGTATTACGCATTTTTTTTTTGGTGTTAAAGGTCTAAACTTTAATAATATGTAAAAAAACAAAAACAAAAATGATTTTTTCAAATTTCTCGAGTAGATTACCCCCTTAAAGGTGTGGCATATTCTTCCCTTCAGTTTGATTTGCATTTTTTTTCCACAATGCAGTCCAATAATTTATTTATATTTAAATAATTTATAACATAGCTTAAACCTGCTACACAAATACCATCTATGTGTATTAGGGAACTTAGATACTTTGCATTATGTCAAATCTTTACAGACTCCACATCGATCAACACTGCAGAAGTAATAGTATTGTTTGGATTTCTGGATGGGAAGTAATTAGTTTTTACTTCAACTTATCGTTAATATATTTCCTTCCAATATCCTCCTTCAGTATTTTGTTAGTTTTGCAATTGTTATTTTTCATTTGAGAAACAAATAGTAAAATTTCAAGAAGCTCTTTTATACTTTAGTCAGAGAGTTCATTAATTTAACAAATAGCAGTGGAACGAAAAAAAAATTTTTTTTTTAACATTTCTACATTTAGAAGAAAATCATTGATGACTTTCAAATAATAATATTGATAAAGATGAGCGTAACGTTTTTTTGATTTAATTAATCTGGTGAGTTTATTGTCATGTGGCAATCTATTTTATCCAACCTGAAATATATTGTACTAGGCTCGAAATGAAAACCAAACTGGAATCCCATTTAAAAAAAAAACTGGGTTCCAGCGGGGATCGAACCGCAACCTCTGGATCGGCAGACAAGCGTCTTACCACCAAGCCATGGGGGTCGTCTGTTTAATGTTTAAATAATAATCTGAAAAGTATATTTGTAACGCGTAAAAAATTATGCGGCATAGTCCCTACAAGTAATTATATTATGTTTCATAGTCACTACAAGCAATTATATTATGTGGCATAGTCACTACAAGCTATTTTATTACTGCCTATGTGAGCAAAAACAGGAAGAGTATAAGTTTAAAAGATTTTTTTACTTATTTGGTAGCTTAACTAAGTAGCTCAAACATAAAAGAAATAAAGTTGGCGAATTTATTAAATTCGAGATGTCGATGTTTTATTTCCTGAAATATCTAACGACAGTAGAAACTGTACCAAATGAAGTATGATATATTCAATATAATTTGAGAATTTTATTTACCTTTTCGTTTACAACGGGAGATTACCACTCGGGGTCCACGTGTCTCCAGATCGGTCAATAGATCATTATATAATTGGAAATATATGAGGAGGTAACATTAAAAAAGATCAGGTCTATCGGATACAAAAAATGAGTTGATAAAGCAGATTTTTTCTTATCGATGGTACGGAGCCGTTTAACATTTTAATTTTAATAAAAAAAGCACACAAATCATTTTAAAAGCACAATAAAAATACCAGTATTTTTTTCAAAAAGAATCTTGTCCCGGCTTTGAACCAATCAAAAAAGACCATGTCCGAATTAATCAATCATAGCTTTCCTATTGTGTCTCAAATTTTATACCAGTTCACCAGCAACTGTCAGTTTTAAATCGTACGTGCAGTGTAATATCATTATACAGCTTTATCTACCTACATAAATTACTCTATCCAATTATTTTTTGATTATATTTTGTAAAATATTTTTGAAATCGAACAAAAAACACCATGTCCCTCCCAGACCTGTTCAATAAAAAAAATATTAAAGTAGAATTGTTCACTCAAAAAGGATCATGTCCATATTTTAAACTAGAATAACTATTTTAATTATTATGATTCGATTGTTAAGAACAAATCAAGTCACTTAAAGCGATTTTAAGGATTTCAGATATTTTTACAATGAATTATTATGTCATATATTTTTAATACAAACAGTTTTTTGCGATTTCCCAACATTTTGATTTGGTGGACATGTCTTTTTTTTAATATTATCTCCTCGTATATGCAAAACGTTTTAAGCCCCAAAACATATATTTTGTTTGTTTAAATTGATCGAATATGCCTTAATCCTCAATTTGAAAATATTTATTCATTTTCTAATTATGGGTTAAAAAGGCATAACATACATACTCATATAAGCCTCACGGAAGTAAATATTGAAAAAAAAACCACAGCGTTATGTACCCTTAAATACAGGCAGCCCTCGACTTTCGCACAATTCGCTATTGCGCATTTTTTTTTAAACATTTTTTTAACGATAATACAATAATTGTTCGCTTCCATGCAGTCACTCCCACTTTTTTGGAAGAACTATAATATATGGAACGCAATAAACAATATTGGAGACTTGTGGGCTGAAATAAAAGAGTCAACAATGAAAGGTTTCTGGAAACAATTATGCCCACAAATGATAAGTGATTTTATAAATTCTGAAGAAACTCCGTAAACTATCACAGATAAAATAGTTAGCCTAATGTCCTCCGTGGTTGCAGTCCTAAGACTGGTTTGCAGCAATTTGAACTCTTCTCCTCCATTCCCCCCTGTCCTGTGCGGCTCTTTTTAAGTCTGTATATGTTGAGCAGCGCACGTCCACCAACAGGTCCTCCAGGTACTCTCGGCGTGGGCGTCCCCTAGAGTTTGTCCCCTCGGTCATACTCTCCATTATGGCATGCAAGAGGCCCTCTTGTCGTATTATATGACCGATCCATCTTGCACGCCTTTCGGACAGGATCCTGAGCAGGTGCCTTCCTCCTTCGATTCGTTGGAGAACCTCTTCATTTGTGATGCGGTCTCTCCAGGAAATTCCTAATAGTCTTCTATAGGACCACATCTCAAAAGCCTCTAGTCTTCGTCTATCTCTTTCGGATAGGCACCATGTCTCGCAGCCGTACATCAAGATACTCCATACATAGGTCTTGATGAGGAGTATTCTCAGTTTTAGGTCTATATTATTTGATTCTATTATTTTCGACCTTTTATTAAATGCAAGTCTAGCCTGATGTATACGGCTGTCGACCTCGCTCTTGGACCGACCGTCCCATGTTATTTTGCTCCCGAGGTAGACAAACTCCTTGGTGTTCTTTAGTGGTTTATAATGTACTAAACTTGGACTCCAACAACGAAGATGTTAATGAGTTGATTAAATCTCACTCAGTATCTCTGTCAAACGAATACTTAATTAAGCAACAAGAGTTAAATTAAATACACAATGAAAATGAGGAAGATAAAGCTGATAAAGTCGTCAAGACTTTGACAATCAAGAATATGAATGAAGCCTTCGTGCATCTTGACAAATTTGTGACTATCATGGAAGAATGTGATCCCAATGGAGAACGTATATCTCAAGTACGTAAGGCGATTGAGAAAGACACAGCATGTGATAGAACTCTTTATAAAGAAAAGATAAAAAGGGTGGTATTCAACAAACTCTTGACAAGTCTATAAAGAAAACACCTGATATCACTTAAATACGCCTCGTTAACTTAATTATGTATACTGACATATAAATATTTTTAATATATTATTGATAAATAAATATTTTAAAATACAATGTTTTTTTTTACATCCCTCTACTTTCGAACATTCAACATTCGCACACATTTTCAGGAACCAATTATGCGCGAAAGCCGAGGACCGCCTATATCTCAAAACGTACAGAATCTGGTTGCATTTGTATTTTAATGAGTATGTTACTATGCTTTAATTATGTCGACGTATAGTCAACGACGATAGTCGAGGATCCAGCGGATCTCAACCAGAAGGTTTTATTTTATTGTACATTACGAATTAATTTATGAGATATATCAAAAATATGTTTGAAGGCTTTATATATGAAAACCAGATTAGAACATATTCATCGGTAATAGAATTCAATATTCCCTGATTTTAAGTCAAGTGTTTTACCATCTAAGCTTCGTGGGTTGCTCGACTTTAGTGTTTCTGTACAAATTATAGCGAAATATTCGTATTTTAAAATGTGTTTTTGTTTGTGTAATTAAAATACATTAAAATGACACTACATTTATTAATTATTTGAAAAATATGTGTTTGGACTATAAAAAACATAATTACATTACATGTCTCGTAAAAGTAATACAAAATGGACATGAAAAGGTTTTTTTTGTAGCACACCATCCATAAAAAGCATATTCTCATTGACATTAATCTTAATGAAAAAGCCATAAAAAAAGTTTGATAGTAATTTAAACGAAGCATATTTGGCACCGTGACAAGCGGTTAGTCGCTTTATTGGGCGAGTTGAGTCGCCCACTGGGCTGTTTAAACGACCATAGTATCAACACCCATACCTTGAAGGCCCATTCACACAAAACGGGAATTAATCGAAACTAATATTTATTTTTAAATAACAAAAACCATCCCATACAAGAAAGTTGTTTTGTATATCATTTATAGTTAAGGCAATATTAATCCTTCCTGTCCTGTGATGTGTAACCAGTACACATTACTTCTAAAAACTAGCAATGTGTACTAGTTACACATCACAGGTCTGAACTGATAAATGCTAGGTTCAGATTTTAGGTATTCCTCCGTAATACATTTACACATTGAATGAAATAAATCATATTTATAATAATTAGCACTTATCGGCCACATCAGAGATATTTTGTGAAAATCGGGAATAAATTCACCGATACAATCAAACGTGTGACAGTGTGTGACGTAGATATATTCATTCTTAAACACCGCTATGGGTAAGGAAGCGACGCTATTCACGTCTCACTTTCACTCTACTTCAGTATATGGGAACGCAAGAAATAGAATCTCAGTTCGCTCGCTTCAGTAGCTCGTGGGCATCCATTTGAGGTGGTCTCTTCGCCCGTTTCTTGAACGTCGGCCGATGTTTTTTACATGTGTTAAGCAATTAAATTTCAATTATTATCACTTTTGACTTCAAATTTAATTCATTTAAGCGATTGGCTATGAATATTCTTATTTTTCCGATTTTAAATTGCGCATTTTTACATGTGTATCGATGTGTATTGAATACAGATCACCGGAAAGGGCAGATTTTTCAGCACAGGAAGGAAAAGCTTATCACAGTGGAGGTTTAAAGTTATTGCAATTTGTTTAGCCAAACACTGTATATTCTACTTTTTATAACGGTATAGCTCTACCTGTTTTATAACGGTATAGCTCTACCGGTTTTAAAAATTTCCCCTCATCATCAGAGGAATACAAACTAGACTGAATTATGATCGAACTGGTATCGACATATGGTATACGCTTCTAATGGCCAAAATCCGAATAGGGAATTGTGGGTGGAGGGAAAGAGAAGACAACTTCAGCAAGCAGCGATGATATCTTGGGAATACATACAAAATAAGCTTAACTTAAGTTTTATTTACATATCACAGAATAAATTACAACACAAAAGACACCGTATAAACATCTTAAACACAACTTTCAATTCGTTATAAGTGTATTTTTTTAATATGATGTGTGAAAAACCAAGGCATAGTACAACATGGAAAGTAGAAAAAACCAAGGCATAGTACAACATGGAAAGTAGAAAAAAACAAGGTATAGTACAACATGGAAAGTAGAAAAAATCAAGGCATAGTACAACATGAAAAGTAGAAAAAACCAAGACATAGTACAACATGGAAAGTAGAAAAAACCAAGGCATAGTACAACATGGAAAGTAGAAAAAACCAAGGCATAGTACAACATGGAAAGTAGAAAAACCAAGGCATAGTACAACATGGAAAGTAGAAAAAAAACCAAGGCATAGTACAACATGGAAAGTAGAAAAAAAACCTTTCTCTTGGCATCTCGCGTACAATTTACATATTAAATTCTGTAATTTATCTTCTCTCTCCACCAACAATACCATATAATCTGAATAAGTTCTTTTTCAACCTTTGTTTGCCACCAATTGACCTCTGTTGTTTCTTCATACATAAATGAACATAAATATTGAACATCCTGGATGACATAACACATCCTTGTCTAACCCCATTCGAAATGTGACACAATTCAGTCAAAGTACCATTAACTCTGATATATGCTTAATTTTTGACATAAAATAACGCAATACCACGTATAAGGTTACAATCAACGTCATATCATTCAGTATTTAGATTTTTTTAATTGTGATTTCAATCAATATCTTCCCTAATGGTTTGCTAATGAGCCAACACCATCAAATTGCATATTTTTAGGGAAAAAAAAATATTATAGATCTAATTTTGTCGACATGATTAGAATAAAACATAGGTGTTACCCAAAAGTGATAACTCGGATTCAAATCCAACTGGAACCCAGATTTTTTTTGATAGGGATTTCAATCTGATTTTCAATTAAGCCCTCTTAAAAAATCTTTCTGGCTGATTGGAAGAAACTGCCACATCGCAATAAGCCCACCGGGCTGTACTGTATACAATGAAAGTGTAATACAATACATTATTAGTGCCATATGTGGGAAATTTTACTTCATGATGTTGAAACATGGACTATAAAGACAGGAAGGCTTAATAAGCTTAAAGCATTTAAAGTATAGATTCATCGAAATATGCTCAAAATTTATTAGTTGTGTCGTATCTTAAACACCGAGGTGCTGTATTGACGATTCATATATTGAGAAGAGAAAAATACTGCTTCCTTAACCTTTCCCTTCCTGTGTTAAAAAAATCAGTCCGTTCCGGTGCTGTGTATTCAATACACATTGTAGGACACCTACCTAGTAAATAAATAATTGTCAAAATAATAAGTGAATTGTTAAACACAATTAAATTAAATTAATTATTGTTAATAGTAAACATACAGGGTCAATGACCGATGAAGCATTTATATATTGTTACACGCTACGAGCAACAACAATGTTTACTATTTACAGTGTCTGCGACTTGGCTAGCCATCTCCAAATACAAATAATTAATCTACCGCCAATTCATGCGCTAGAGCAAGGCAGATATGTATCGCGAATGTATTCACTCATTTGTATAAATTGTCCGCGCGCCGAGAAATAAATATATTATTATTGTCATTCATTCAACTGTCAAGACTTATTACTTATTTACCCGCTGTCCACTTATCGTTTTATATCCGCATTCCTGAGTCTATATTCATCGAATACAAATCAAGATCATCATGACTTATAAAGATAAGCAATCCGCTATATCGATGACTCTGAACGAGAAGTAACGCAGAATCGACTAAAACGAAGATAGCGATGTCGATATCAAAATCATCAGCACGTCCTAATAGGACACACGCTACATTGATAACGACCATCGTTACAACATCAATACACATGTGAAAATGAGCGATTTAAAATCGAAAAAATAAGAATATTCATAGCCAATCACTTAAATTAATTCAATTTGAAGTCAAAAGTGATAATAATTGAAATTTAATTGCTGAAAACATTAAAAAAACATCGGCCGACATTTACAAAACGGGCGATGTCCCAGAACTACTGAGACGGACTAACACTGTGTATTTTATACCTTGAAGGAAGAAACACAACTGTGAACTGAGATTCTATTTCTTGCGTTCCAATATATCGAAGTAGAGTGAGAGTGAGACGTGAATAGCGTCGCTTCCTCACCCATAGAGGTTTTTTAGAATGAATATACCTACGTCACAGACTGGCACACGTTTGACGCCGATAAGTGCTAATTATTGTAAATATTACAATATTATATTTTTTTCATTCAATGCGTAAATGTATAACGGAGGAATACCTGAAATCTGAACCCAGTATTTATTATATTTATAGAGATATTAAAGTTTTTAGAAGCAATGTGTACTAGTTACACATCACAGGGTAGGAAGGGTTAAAATAATATGAATTGGTAAAATTGAGGGTCAACGCGGAATCGGTAAAAGGTCTATGTTTTAGTTTTACAACATTAGCGGATGAACAGATTTTCAGACAGTTTAGGGGCTGTTCCGTGCCGCCAAAGATAGGGTAAAATTCTCAAGAGTGATCACCAACAACAATGATATTGGACACGGTACATGAAGAAGATTCATATTTATCGTTTTAAAGCTTCATCTCAAGAGGATTTCAGTTACTGCCCAAAACAACGGAGTTCTATAGTCTTATCGTTTCGTAAAAGAAAATGTAAATACTTGTATGTATGTGTTAACAAGTTGTATAACACTTTGATTGTTTATTTTATATATAGATTAATATGTGCGTGATTTGATGGGAGACAAAATTTTGTTCAGTCTTATACTGTTTATCCTACTTTATATAAAGGTATAACCCTACCGATCTTTAAGATAGTTCGAATATGTGGAGAAAATGAATGATGAAAGAATAACTAAGCGAGTATAAAAGTCAGAAGTGCAAGTTGTGCGGGGCAGAAGTTAACCAAGTTAAACGTCTTTTTTCTTCTTCTTCCTCTTGGTCTAGGTCTTATGACCTGTTTGTGATGGTGGGCTGTCCTGGGATGATGACGTCCAGCTGACCTTCCATCTTTTCGGCGGCTTTCCTAGTAATCTCCTGCTGCTAGGGTTTTCAGTCTTAGCAATTTTCGCAAGTTTCGAATCCTCCATGCAGTCTACATGATCCCTCTAGAAGCGCCTTCTGCTTTTTCCCCACCTCACTATATATTCAACACCACAAACAGAGTCACCACAGAGTTAAACGGGATTTGACTAAATGGATTAGATTTTGAAAGAAGGTAAAGTGAGAAGTATAAATAATATAAGATTATGCTTGACGAGCATATGAATGTAAACGAGTTGAAAATTGTGTGAATAGAAAAGTTTAGAGATCTGTTTATCTTTGCTTACCCTGCAAGGGACATGGCGGGAAGATATGTACGCATTTTAACACGTTTTTCATTCGTCTATATCGTTCCTTGAAGGACTACTCACCAAATATTATATTCCGCAATGACGTTGTTACATTTAATTATTTATAAAATACATAACAATACTACATAAATTTGATAATCAATATGAAATTGTGTGGACTTCCGTATGAATTTTACAACTTACAAAAGTAAATAAAAGAAAAATTTGTATCCAGGATATATTAAGTAAATTATGTGGATATGAAGATGTCCCCAATATATTACAAATAGTGTAATGGTACACCGCTGACACGTCAATATTGATTTTTATTTTAAAAAAAGGTAATTTACCAATTAGAAAAATAAATATGTTGCAGTATTATGAGACGAAAGATGGATCCGGTTTCGTGTCGTGTGAATGCGCTCTTAGTTTTGATGGGGTGGTTTTTTTAATTGCCGACGGGCAATTTAACTAACAGTCAAGTGGGGTAGTTTGTTGGAACATTTAGTTTTAAAATTATATACAGTCACGTAAATGTCACGGTATATAAAAATGAGTTTCTGCAATGGGATGATTTTATATTCATTGTAATTTGTTTTATCACACACTGTTTATTCCACTTTTTATACCAAGCACATATATACCAAGAATCTCTCCGCTGCTTGCCGAGGTCGTCCAATGCCTCCCTCAGCCTTCAGCCCCCAACCCGAATGCCCCCAACTATTAGAAGCGTGTATCTCGGTACCAGTTTGAACATAATTCAGTCTTGTTTGTGCTCCCCTGAATATGAAGTGAAAGCCTGGAAACCGGTAGGGTTATACTGTTACAAAAAGTGGAATAAACAGTGTTTGATAAAACCAATTACAATGTCTTTAAAACTGCACAGCGTTAATGCCTTCACTATAAATAATATATTTTATATTTATGGTATAAATTTTATTCACTTTAAAACGTGATCATAAACTGTGTCTATCAAACGGAACATCACATGAGAGGCAAAACTGCTCATAAAGAAATCTCAGTCCCATTATTAGGATATGCAAGCGAAACTCGGACGTGACATAAAGGTGTGAGCGAATGCAAGCGAAACTCGGACGTGACATAAAGCGAAACTCGGACGTGACATAAACTCGGACGTGACATAAAGGACGTGAGGACATCCAATCCATCTAAAAACTCGGACGTGACATAAAGGACGCGAATTATGCAAGCGAAACTCGGACGTGACATAAAGCGAAACTCGGACGTGACATAAACTCGGACGTGACATAAAGGACGTGAGATAAGAGCATTATGTGGAATGTTTGGAACAAAGGACAAGAATGTAAGGGAAGTATGCGGATTGAAAGAAGATGCAGTAATTAAGATGAAAAAAGAAGTAACGAGATAGTTTGACCATGAGTTTAGATTAAGTTATGAAAATCACCAAAAATAACAATACGTGTAGTACACTCGTAAAGAAGCACGAAAAATTTGGAAAGACCTAGAAAAACGATTCAATTTAAATATATATAAATTATAAAGATTTTTTTATTTATTTAACGTCTTTATTGCAAAACAATCTGGCGGGTGTATTGCCAGGTGGTTATCTCTTCCAATCAACCAGATAAAAGTAAATGAGGCTAGTTACATGGTTGCAAAAACATTTAAATGACTATTCATCCCCACGAAATCCATGAACACATACGTAAGCATACGTCCACAAACCCTAGAAAAGACGGGCAATTACCCGAACATTACTTTTCATATAAAGTGAGATATCATCAATCAAAGGAAAAGAAAGGGATGGTGGATAAATATTTTACCTTGGGTTATAAAAAAAAATAATTGGGCTAGTTAAGAAAAACCCCTTGGAAGGACAATTATTTTTTGTCTAGAGATTTATGTCAGTTCTACGTGGTTTGTCACCATATAATGTTGAAAATCGTTGGGCAAGAAGAGAAACTTTTATCAAATTTTGAAAGATGTCTTTTTATTTCATGAAAACGACATAACCGTCGATCTTTCTATAGCGAGCTTCTCGTATCACATTTGGCAGCCATTTCCATTTGCGAGATATAATTTGACTATTTCTAAAGAAATCCTTCCGCCTCTCTCAGACATTTCTTTGACCCCAAGTGACAATCAAAGCTTCTGAAACTTTAATAACTTTACGTCTTTTCGAATTCACGAGAGAATGTTGTAAATATGACATGTTATTTTCGTAATATTTGTGACAATTCTTTATTCATTGTTTACCTTTAATTTTTTTAATTCGAAGTTCCTTTGTATGTTGTACTGATCGCTACTATTTTTTTCATTGTTCCAATCTGAGTTTTTTCCTCTTGTACATATTTTGATTTGTTAGTAAAGATAACTCTGTGGATATGTATCCGCCAGATTGTATTTTAAACTACAAACACTTTATGGAACGATATAACGTAAAGTTAATTTATGTATTTAACCCTTCCCTCTCTGTGATGTGTAACTGGTACACATTGCTTCTAAAAAACTTGTAAATATAATAGATACTGGTATCAGATTTATGGTGTTCCTCCGTAATACATTTACGCATTGAATAAAAAAATAATATTAATAATAATTAGCACTTATCGGCCACATCAGAGATATTTTGTGAAAATCGGGAATAGATTCATGAATACAATCAAACGTGTGCCAGTGTGTGACGTAGTTATATTCATTCTAAAAAACCGCTATGGGTGAGGAAGCGACGCTATTCACGTATCACTCTCACTCTACTTCGGTATATGGGAACGCAAGAAATAGAATCTCAGTTCGCAATTGTGTTTCTTCTTTCGAGGTATAACAGTCGCAGACCGAGTTCCGTCTCAGTTCTCAGTAGCTCTGGGGCATCCATTTGAAGTGGTCTCTTTGCCCGTTGTGTGAACGTCGGTCGATGTTTTCAGCAATTAAATTTCAATTATTACCACTTTTGACTTCAAATTTAATTAATTTAAGCGATTGGCTATGAATATTCTTATTTGTCCGATTTTAAATCGCTCATTTTTACATGTGTACTCGTATTGATGTGTATTGAATACACAGCGTCGGAAAGCGCGATTTTTTTTAGCACAGGAAGGGAAAGGGTAATAACGAGAGCATCTTTAAAATTATTAATATTTAAAAATAAACCTTTTACAGGTATTCGTTGGCAGGGTCTTGAATAATTGACATAACCGGTTATAGAAACACTCCGAGTAGACCGCATGGGGAGGAATAAAGTTTCCCTTCCGCTATAAAAATCCCGCTGACAAGTATGTAAATATTTTCTCTTTGCCTACTCAAAAAGGGATATAACAATATGGTTTATATGATTTATATCAGTGAATTAGTTAGAAAATTAATGAAAGTTTTTGATTTAGTTGAAACGAATTTAAATACAGGTAAAAACACATTTTTTTATAGTAAAGTTATTTCATTTAAAAATTAATGACTAATTGAAAAATTTAAGAAATTTTATTCAAATAATATATGGAAAATACATATGATAAAACATTTATTCAAAAAACGTCGACTTTAATTCATTTTTGATATCAAAATGTGGCAATTATCAAAACTGAATTATCCGGGCCGCATTTCCAATAATTGAATTTCCTTCGTTTATTTGAATAATTAGTCAAACCATTGTGAAATTGTTTCCATCGAAAACAAAATCATTTGCAACTTATTGTTTCAATAAATCCTATAACCATTTTAAAAAATACTTTAACACTTTTAAAATTAATTTGCTATCCATAGCACAACAATCACAATTTCAAAATCCTTTGATTGATTTGCTAAAACACTGTTTATTCCACTTACGATAATGGTATGACCCTACCGGTTTCAAAATTTCACCTCATCATAAAGGGAACACAAACATATTGAAATATATCCGGACTGGTATCGACAACTGTACCTCACGGTAAAAAATCAGGGTGGGGATTGTTGGTGGTGGGAACTAGGAGATGACTTCGGCAAGCAGCGGTGATACTGTTGGAATGTATGTATCTGTTATATTAGTAGATTTTGATACAGTACGGTCCAAGTATACATGATTTAGTGTATCATTGATTTATTTTCCTACAGTTACACACAGTTCGTTTTACATTTTGATTATGCCAATATCTGATAAAACAGACACACTTAAATATCAAAATCATGGAATTTAGCTCTTCATAACATACTGTAAATTCACAACAATCATTCACCTACATCACAGGACTTTCACTCACATCCACTCACATTCATTCACATCACAGGACTTTTACTCACATTCACTCACATAAATCCCACATCAAAATCATGTAATTTAACTCCTCATAACATGCTGTACATTCACAATAATCATTCACATACATCACAGGACTTTCACTTACATACACTTACATTCACTCACATCACAGGACTTTCACTCACATAAATCCCACATCAAAATAATGTTATTTAACTCCTCATAACAAACTACATTCACAATAATCATTCACCCATATCACAGGACTTTCACTCACATCACAGGTTTTTCACTCACATAACATGAATTTCACTCATATCCACTCACATTCTGGCACACCACAGGACTTTCACTCACATCCACGTCACAGGGGACCTCTAAAAAGTCTTCCCTTATCGCCCTCTCCCTATCAATGAACCAAGTAGTGATTTTTTTTTAATTCGAATAAGTCAATTAAAAAAATCATTGAAAATATATTCTCCCTAAGACTTTTGAGAACAAGTTATGTCTCGTGCGTGTTTAAAATCAGTTCAGAAAGAACAATTCTTAATTTCCTTTTTGAAAACTGTGCAGATATTTTATTCGCCTTTACAATATAAACTTGTAGCAATAAACCTTAATAAAATTTTCCAAGTAATAAATAAAATTAAGCCTAAGTTTAACGTGACATTTCACTTAATCTAAATATAAAATTATATAGCAAATACCTTTTATTACCTTCTATATAATAAAACGTATCACTGCCTTGAAATCATGTCGCCAAATAACATTGAATATATAATAAAAAAATAACAAAAATACACCCCACCTGACGAGCATTTTTTTTCTTACTTAATTTATCATCCATCAAATTGACCTTATCCGTACAAACTATTGAGTTTAATGCCACGTGGCAACCCCTTCCAGTCAGCTAGAAATATATAAAAAGTCTTTTTGCTAAGAAAAAACTGCCAAATGCCCATATTTGAAGATGGTGCCGAGAATTGAGCCCGAAACCGAAATTGAAGTATTATACCGACTAGGCTACGGAGATACAAATATTTTACCTGTAGTAAGTAAGACGCCGGTTTTCTAGCCCAGGGGGTGTATATTTGATTCCCATTGGTACATATTTAGGCGTCAAAAGGGTGTTTCAGTGTGATTTTACTTCAGGCATTATAAACATTTTTCAGGATGGTTGGAAAAGTTTGCCACGTGACATTTAATTCACTAGGCTGTACAGTACACAACGAGAGTGTATTATTTATAAATGGAATATTATTTAATTGATAATCGAACGAAAATACGAGTATGACCGTAAATCCCCATAAATTGTTAGAGATGGATGTTGTAAATGTTAGAGATGGATATTATAAATGGATATTAGAGATGGATGTTATAAATGTTAGATATGGATGTTATAAAAGTTAAGATGTTGTAAAACTAAAAGATAGATGTTAACATATAAACGTTAGAGATGGATATTATAAATGTTATAGATGGACGTTATAAATGTTCGAGATGGATGTTATAAATGGATACTATAAATGTTAGAGATGGATATTATAAATGTTAGAGATGGATGTTATAAATGTTAAAGATGGATGTTAGAAATGGATGTTATAAATGTTAGAGATGGATGTTATAATTGTTAGAGGTGGATGATATAAGTGTCAGAGATGGATGTTATAAATGTTAGAGATGGATGTTATAAATGTTTGAGATGAATGTTATAAATGTTAGAGATGGATGTTGTAAAACCTAAACATAGATGTTAACATATAAATTTTAGAGATGGATGTTATAAAGTTATAGATGGACGTTATAAATGTTAGAGATGGATGCTATAAATGTTAGAGATGGATATTATAAATGCTAGAGATGGATGTTATAAATATTAGAGATAGATGTTATAAATGTTAAAGATGTTAGAGATATTATAAATGTTAGAGATGGACGTTATAAATGTTAGAGATAGATGTTATAAATGTTAGAGATGGATGTTATAAATGTTAGAGATGGATGTTATAAATGTTAGAGATGGATGTTATAAATGTTAAAGATAGATGTTATAAATAGTATAGATGGATGTTATAAATAAAATCAAGAAAAATCTTGAGATGGTTTAGCCACATTGAGAAAATGAGCTGCAAATGCCTTAGAACTAATATATTTATCTGGAATTAATGCAATGCGAGGAAGGGGTATACCGATTTTTTTTTAAACGTAATTTAAATTATAATAATAGAGACCAATATGTGGGGAAAAGAATGCATGTATGGTGAGATATATGAACGAGTATAAGGCAAGAGCAAGTGGAGATCTCTTCTCTCTGTTTTCCCTTAAATATACACAGCGTGATGGTATATGTACGATAAATTCAACGTTTTTTTCGGTAAATTCAGTATTTTTCTACCGACAAAGAAATTTCATCGATTCAAACAGTAAATGAACCATCAACATTACTAAAAAAAGGATATAAAATAATGAAATGGCGCATTCAGACCTTCCGGAAATATCGTCAGAGCCGCGCACAGTGCTGGGGACGCCGAGCTCTAAAAGTTAAGGACTCCACCGTCCGGCCGCAGTAAATGGACCTTACGATCCCTGGCAGTAATAAAAAATACAAATTTTCAATTAAAAAACGTATTTCAGACTTAAACGTTCATTGCAAAATTATTTTTATTCAGCCCTTAGGGGAATTGGGGGAGTGAAAAATGTTACTTTTTTAAATTCATATTTAATTGATTTAATTAATGTTCATTTTGATAAAATATAGCACTTTATTAATTACTAGAATTGGTTTAGTTTCCAGTATTTTTATTAGCATTATATTGAGTGAAACATAAACGATGAAAATAAAAACACAAAAATGAAAAATCCCTTCAAAATGTACTGTTGGAACCGTGCAAAAAAAAAGGAAATTTAAAGATGAGATTTATTGGAGGAAAATAGCGCAGAATATGATTGTGGGTATGTACAATACTTATAACACATATTACTTTAGAATACGCTGGGTAGTAACTGATTAACTTTACCCTTCCTGTGTTAAAAAAATCTGCGCGTTCCGATGCTGTGTATTCAATACATATCAATACCCATGTAAAAATGAGCGATTTAAAATCGAAAAATTTAGAATATTCATAGCCTATCGCTTAAATTTGAATACAAAAGAGATAATAAATGAAATTTAATTGCTGAAAACATGAAAAAAAAACCTTGGCCGAAATTCACAAAACGGGCGAAGCGATCACCTCAAATGGATGCCCGAAAGCTACTGAAGCGAGATAACTGAGATTATATTTCTTGCGTTCCCATATACCAAAGCAGAGTGAGAGTTATACGTGAATAGCGTCGCTTCCTCACCCATAGCGATTTTTTTAGAATAAATATGCCTACGTCACGCACTGATACACGTTTGATTGTATCGGTGTATTTATTCCCGATTTTCACAAAATATCTCTGATGTGGCCGATAAGTGCTAATTATTATTACTATTATTTTTTTCATTCAATACGTAAATGTTTTACCGAGGAATATCTAAAATCTAAGCTCAGTGTTTATCATATTTATAGAGATATTAAAGTTTTTAGAAGCAATGTGTACTAGTTACACATCACAGGGAAGGAAGGGTTAATGCGAATTATAGAGCAATGTCTATTGTCTCATGTTGTAAATATGTGGAATAATTGATAATTCATGGTCCGGAGACGACAATTAATATTTTTTTACCTTAATTTAATGAAAAGTTTAACGAAGATATAAATTAACTGGTTTTTACTTATAAGAATAAATATCCTTCTAGTTAAATCTTTAGTGTTCTCCACAACACTGTATGAAGTAGAAACATGAAAAAAAAATAAAGATAAGTGTACCTTCAATATGCGGTATTTGAAACGAATACTCATGGACCGTAAGGTACACACACCAACGTCTATATCATCCAATTATTGGATATTGCCGAAAGACTTTCAACAATGTTATGATAAATAATCCAAACGTACTTTGCGCATGTTGCTAGAATGAACTATGAAAGTCTGGAGGAATTGATGATCATGGGAACAGATGAGAGAAGGCAAGCATGGAAGATGTTCTATGAGATGGACGGATCAAATAAAGAAATTAAGAGGATTTTCTTTAAGGGGTTCATCCAACATCGCCCTGGACCGGATATGAGGTAGACAGGTGATGCGCCGAGTTCAAGATTAAGTAGAAGACCAAAGCATTAAACAGATGATGAGAAAGAAGAAGAAATCCTAAGAAGTTTGTCTGAAGGGAAGAAAAATATTAAATGTAAAACAAATGTTGCTAAAATAGCACGATATTTTCTAACATATGATAATTTAGATTCTTATTGGTAATAATAACATATGTCACACAACTTTTTTCCCTTTCGTAAAAAAAATAAGGGTTGTGCGCTGTTACAATTTATTAAAAAACTTGACACAATTTATTTAGATCCACATCCAAACGTAGTCCCGATGCTGTAAAATTTTTATAGTTTTGAAACTCATGTGTCAGTTGAAATAGGGTGGTTTTTATTTGAGAAATTGAAATAAAATGTGTAGAAATGGGTAGTAAGTAGTTAACCCCGAAAAGTTTATATACAGGCACCGTTTTATAACCTAGCATTTTTATAATAGTTCAGAAACATTATAAAAAAAAAACTCTAAAACCGTGCGTGGTAGGGGTTAAGTTTCTAGTTTTTAACCCTTCCCTTACGGTGATAAAAATAATACGCGTGTTGCGGTGTTGGGCAGTGAGTACGCAATAAAAAATTAGCGATTTTAAATCGGAAAAATAAGAACATTCATAGATAATCCCCTTAATTAATTATAATTGAAGTTAAAAATTATAATAATTGAGATTTATTTGCTGCAAACATTAAAAAACCATCTGAAAACATTAAAAAACGCTCATGGAACGGGCGTACGTCTAACCTATTTGCAAGCTTAGAAGCCACTAGTGGCGCGGAACGTCAGTCGCATACCCCGGCGCTTACGCTTAATGCTTGCGACGTTTCAGGTTCTCGCAATTCAGTCTAGTATGCAAGAGTGAGATGCGAATATAGTGTCGTGCTTCCCGCATACTATTCACCTATCGTCAAGACGAGACACTCACCGCGTTTAAATGCGAATTTGTTTTCGATCTTTACAAAACACCTCGATGTAGTCGATAAATTCTGATTATTATTAATATTATTTTTTAAATCAATGTGTAAATATATTATGGAGGAATACCTAAAATCTTAACCTTGTATTTATTATATTTATAGAGATATTGATGGTTATTAGAAGCAACGTGTAGAAGATACCCAACACAGGGAAGGAAAGGTTAAATAAACAAAATTCCTGAGTTTTTAAATAAACAAAATTCCAAAATTCGTGGAAGCCTAGGTGTTACAGACATCAACAGCAAGATGGAGGAGAGGCAATTGAGATGATATGGCCACGTTGGACGCAGAGCGCCCGATCACATTGTGATCCAGGCAATCTCCATGGATCTTCCTCGAATAACAACCAGAGGAAGACCAAAGAATTCGTGGGTGGTGCAAAAAGATAACTTGATGCAGAGGCACGGCCTGGGGGACGTAGCCCGAGACAGAAGAGCATACAACCTGAGGACGAGGAGAGCTGACCCCAACAGTCCTCGCAGACAGTGAGTTGGGATGGAGCCAGGGAGAAGAAGAAGAAGAAATAAACAAAATTACCAATTTCTAAAGACAGCCTTCAAAAGACAAAATATACTCAACATGGCCTAGAAAATTTGATAGTGCCTCAGTAGAATCAACAAATTTATGTTTACACAGCGACAACCCATCAAAGACGACCTCCGTGGTCTAATAGGTAATACGGTTGTCTCCCGTGCCGGGGATACAGGTTCGATTTACGTTGAAACCCAGATTTTTTAAAAAGATCCCAGTCTGGTTTTCACTCAAGGCCTCTTTAACACATTTCGGATTAGTTAGAAGAGATTGTAATAGGGCAATAAACCCACCAGGTTGCACTGTATACAACAAATACAATACAATACAAATAAAGCTGTGTTCAGTTACTCTTTAGTTTGGGGATACCTGAAAATATGGTAAAATAAGAAATTTTGGAATTGTATTCATAGAAGATATACATACATACAATTCAGCCACATATCTCTTTTAGGGTAGACAGAGAGAACAACTTTCACCTCATCCAAACTCATACATCTCGTGAGTGGGAAAGTAAAACGTCCGTTTAACCTTTGCCAAGTTGGTATGATGCCAAGGTCCTTTGTAAAATACTGCCTTTTATTATACGAGTAAGTTGCCAAAATATTATGTAACACGAACTCCGTGGCCTAATTGGTTAGATGCTTGACTTCCACTATGAGTTTTCGGGTCGCATTCCTGGCTATTGATACCCGAAAAAATAAAATAAAAAACAAAAACCTAGTCTGGTAAGGAGTTCGTCTAATAAAAATATAATAGTTATACGTGCAAGACACGTGCAACTACTTCTGTCATTATCATGTTTATTAGTTTACGAAAGTTTTTCATTATCATGTAGTTTACTCGTATTACTGTCATCATGTAGTTTACGAACGAGTTTCATGTCTAGTCCTAAAGAAAATGTTATTAGTAAGCCATTCTTTTCAATATGTCTGATTCACCAATTCGGTTTTATTGAAGGGTAACAATACAAGTGACTAATGAAAAATAAAATATTTTAGAAATAATGTTTATAGATAAATCGCTTTATCATGTTTTG
Organism: Odontocerum albicorne; assembly: GCA_949825065.1. Classification (NCBI taxonomy): domain Eukaryota; kingdom Metazoa; phylum Arthropoda; class Insecta; order Trichoptera; family Odontoceridae; genus Odontocerum; species Odontocerum albicorne. The sequence continues at coordinate 1,211,183 of OX463855.1, forward strand.
TTTTGATTAATTAATTGTTTTTTTCCCATTCGTTTCTACTTGATAACGGGTTTTTTTAATTCACCTTGTGTGTTGTAACTTTGATAAGTTATATTTAAAGTACAGCCGGTCAATTAATTAACGAAACGTATAAATTAGGATTTGCTTTCCATCACTGATAATTAATCCAGTCGCTACACGAGCCCTTTTTATAAATTACACGTTCGTTAGGTCTCGCGTATCGAGCTGGTGATCGGCTTTACCTTTATGCTTTCTGCGTGTTATTTGGCGAATATTTTTGCGAAAAAAGATACAAATAAAATTCGGACGTTTCGATTTGAATAATGAACAGCCGATTGGATTCAAGCGGTCATGAATAGTTTAATTTTAAATTGAAATAAACGAATTTAAAAATAAATTCAGCGGTTAATGTCGTAAATTCATTTGAATTCGATTAATTTTACTTAAAATTTACTGATGTCACGGTTTTTTTTTCTTGTTTTTCATCATCATTATCACAATTGTGCCATGGCCCTATTAGGGTAAGCTGAGAGAATAGGTCTCCCTTTTATTCTATCTTGGTTTATTGAAAGAGATAACTGCCGGGTAATAAGCCTGCCAGATTCTTTAACAGTGAAGTAGTAAATAAAATAGATAAATATCCTGTTAAATGTCTTAAGCTTCTTCCATGTTCATACACCTCTTCATGCATATCATCCTAATATAAAAGGCTTTTTACTCTACTTCTCTAAAGAATTTGATTAATATTGTCATTTTGATTCATATAAGCTTATTATTAAATGATTTCTGACTTACTTAACATAAAAAAAGCAGAATAAGCAATGATAATACATTTGGAAAAATTATGTTTTAGGCAGATCTCCTGGCTCCGCAATATACGTGATTGGACTGGTATAAGGAACGTTGGGGATCTTTTTCAGGCTGCCGGGGACAAAGATGTCTAATCTCAGGTGATAGTCAACGTTGGGGGGACCTGGCATAACACTAGGAAGAAGAATATATTTTAGTAAAACAATAAAAACATTTGTTTAAAAAAATAACCAAACAGCAGGAAACTTTTATTCAAATCTTTCAAATTGATATTAAAAAATCTAAGAATCAATTTACTCTCTCTAAAAGTCAAGTCTTAACATAGAATAATAGTTTAGAATACTGCTATAGTTAAGTTGAAATTTAAACATTTGTTTATTGTACTCGTACAATTAAGAAGACACATTAGGTCATATAAATTTTTGCCAACCTACAGAATCTGGTTTTAAGCTCTTTAAAAAAAAACTGATTTTGTTTGATCACCATCGGACTCGAGACTGAAACCATTATATTTATATAAAATGACAATTTATATAGCGCTTTTTAGAGAGCAGACTCTTCTTAAGGGCAACCTTACTCGCGAATTAAACCCACTATTATTGACAGATAAAAAATATAACCAAACATAAAGTAAGTTGATAGTAAGGGTTGATTTTGAGGTACCGCGATAAAAACAGGGTAAATAATTTCCGAAGGGGTCTTCACTCAGCCTTACATCGTGTCATCTTAAATTGATTGTCTGGTCCGATCTAGTGGCATCAAATGATAGTTTTGCTGCATTTGAAATGTTCTGTGTAAGTAATTGTTTATTTAACACTTCTATTGCAAATACAATCAGGTGGGCTTATTGCCAGGCAGCAATATCTTCCAACCAACCAGACAAAAGTTAATGAAGCAAGTTACGTGGTCGCATAAATCATTCAAATGACTATCCATCCCTACGAAATCCATAAACACATACGTGACCATATACCCATGAACCCCACAAAGACGGACAATCACCCGAACATTATTTTTCATATAAAAGGAGATATCATCAATCTAAAGGAAAGGAAGGGATCGTGGAGAGGAAAGGAAAAGAAAAATCAGGAAAGAAACACGTTATTTTACTGACTAGAAATTTAGAGTTTTTTCAGTCGCTTCTTAAAGCATGCCAAGGACGGAGCGAGTCTTATATTGGTTTGTAACTCATTTCAGAGTCTCACTGCATGGTCAGTAAAGGACGACGTAAAGAAAGAGGAGCGGTGAACTGGAAAGGCCAATAGACAATCTCTGTTTGAGCGCTAATCCATGATTGGAAAGACGCATTTTCGGCGAGATAAGAAGGGCGGCGGGACAGTTAAGGATATTATACAATAGAGACAGTGTGTGAATTAAGCGTCTATTTCAACATTAACATTCAACCAGTTCAATGCCAACTGAAAGTACTGGCAACTTGTCGGACTGTTTGAATGCTTTTCACGAACATTTGCACCGCGAGTCATTTTTCTTTCCCTTGAAGTTCGACCTTAAGTCCACAGTTATTACTAATATTTTAAAGCATAAGCGTGTCACTACCTGAGAAGTAGGCTCTTTCAGCAGTTCTTTCTTTGTATTTGCTAAAAAATTTAAGAAGAACGATATTAGATATTAAGATGCATTATTTTGTCCCCTATTACAACGTAGGTGGTAGAGATTGAACTGAACTGAACTGAACTAAACTGAACTAAACTGAGTGTAACGATAGAAAGGTGGTAACTGAGACCGTATGGTTGAATACCTCGCATATAACACGAATTAAAACACGAGGATGATCAATGCAAATATTCATCTTCTACAGTAATAAAATATATTTACAAGAAATCTATAAATTGGTTTCCAAAAAAGCATATAAACGTTGGAAGGATTAAAGAAAAGAAGTTGGTTTAGAAATGAATATATCAAAAACCAAATATATGATGAACAGTTTTGCTACCCCAAAACCCATCATTGCAGATGGAAAGCCGCTAGAATTTGTTCAGACTGATGTGTATTTGGACCAACTTATTTCCTTTGTAGGTGGCATATCGGAGGAAATAGCACAATGGACAAAACTAACATGGAGCTCATTTGGATTTTTGAACAACATCTTCAAAAATAATCTTTGAAGCGAAAGGTTTCTAACCAGTGTATTCTCTCAGTACTTTCGTATGGTTGTGAAACATGGATGCTCATAGCAAAGAAAACACAAAAGCTCCAGACCGCACAAAGGGGCATGGAGAAATGCATGTTGAAATATACTAAAAAATACCGTAAACGAAACACCTGGATTCGCAATAAAACAAAGGTAGAAGACGTAATAAAGGTGTGCAAGAAAATGAAGTGGCAATGGGCAGGATACGTAGCCAGAATATCAGATTCCCGATGGAAGTCCGAAATAGTCTAATGGTAGCCAAGAGGCTTAAAGAGGCCCAGAAGAAAACCGAAGGTATGCTGGATAGATGAAATCTGGAAGCATGGCAGCATAATATGGCACCAACGAGCAAAAACCCGAACTATTTTGAGTCAACTTGGAGAGACCTTCATCCAACAGTGGATCGACCCTGGTTTACAATGATGACGATGATGATTTAAATAAACAGCAAACTTTAAAATCTTCCTTATTCTGTTCCACGAATCCAGATTTTGTTTGTCATTATTATTTTTTACTTTGCGCAAATCTCGACATATTTATTTTTATAATTATGATAGCATAAATTTCGCTGATTACGTGAATAAAGCTGCAATGTCACGCAAGTAGTCCCCGGGGCCTTCTAAAAGGGATGTCACAGCCGTCGCAGCCCGGGACAAACAAATAGCGCCATTTGTTTCTGAAATATTTGCATTTATCTCCTTGCGTTACTTTTAAACTTTTCTGCTCTCGAAACAGAGAATTATTTAAACGAGATGGAACCTTGAAAGTATTAATTTTTTAAACGCCTACAAATCGGATACAACCTCTTTATTCTATGTAAGAAGTCTTTGATGAGATTTTTTTGGAAAACTATTTATTCATTCGCATGCTTACCCTTTAATATATCCGAATTAGCGATTCGGATATATTGAAGAATACGTTTTAATACGTCGGGAAAAAAAATGTTTTCAGAACTAGTGAAATTCCTACAACAGTTTTTACCGTTATACCGAGCTATGTTTATGAATAATTTGAAATAAATTTGATTATATGATGGATAAAATGTTTTTTTTGCCCATTTGGAGAGTCTTCCAAAAACATCTAGAATTCCCTGAAAACCGAATTTTCCTCTTGATGGAAGTTTATAGAAATGTTATTTAAATGAACCAAGAACTTTAAACAACCAATGATAATATTATACTCTATTTCAATATTGTAATGTGCAGGGGGCAGAAAGATCTTTTGAAAAGAGATTTCGTGAACATAAATTCGCCTTAACAAATCCCTTAATTTATTCTGAAATGGCTAATCATTGTAAGTGAAAACCATACATTTTCTATCGATGATGCCAAATTCTTACAAATCAGTAGTAACGGAAATAAATTGGACAGACTAGAAACCCTAGAAATGTATAAGTCATTGCATCGAGGAGAACATCTGGCAAATACATATATACCAAGAATCTCTCCACTGCTCGCCGAGGTCGTCCCATGCCTCCCCCAGCCCCCAGTCCCCAACCCGAATATTTACCGTTAAACGCGTGTATCCGAGATACAGTTCGAACAGAATTCATTCTTGTTTGTGCTACCCTGAAGATGAGGTGAAAGCCTTGAAACCGGTAGGGTTATACCATTACAAAAAGTGGAAAAAATCGTGCTTGATAAAACAAATTACAATGTCTTTAAACCTCCACAATGTTAATGCCTTAACTATAAATAATAATATTTAAAACTATATTATTTTTACAAAAACCTGATAAATAAAATTGATAATTGAATTTAATAATAATTTTAACTTACATTTGTTAAAACGCGAAAAAAAACCTTTTTTAATCACATCAATTTCGAATTAACTGTCAAAACTTTTATATCTGCCAAGTTTGTATCAAATAATATTTATAATCAAAAGGTTAAAAATGAATTTAAAGTTTTTTTCAAGGTAAAGTAATTAACGCCCTTTGAGATTACCGCCGCCGAAAGGAAGAACGGAGACACGCGTAATTCTCTCTCTGCATTATTTATAACCTTTCCACGGCAAAGGGTTAATTTTCTTCACTTTTCGGGTAAGATTTTTCCATTATTAGATAACACCCGTGAAATATGTCCCCTGCTGAAGCAGCTGAAAACATTGGAGCCGCTGAAAATCCTGAAATGGCAGAAAAGGGGAGGCACTGAATCACGAAGGCTTTATTTTAACTTAGGAATTATTACATTGTATTAAGGAGCCACTTCTTGTATCTTTTTTACCCACTCTTTTACATAATACATTCTTTGTGACAAATTGCTACATCTTTTTTATACATATCACAATTCGGATATTTTTATTACTTTCTTGCTACTTTGTTATCAATTTACTCGCGACATTATTTTAAATAAAGTGAATTATTTTTAATATTTGCAGAGTTTTCGTTTCGTAAATAAATAAAGGCAAAACTTAGATTAGATAAAGAAGCAAAGCTTTTTATTTTTATTCGTACATATGTTTTAGCAATACATTATAAGACGGATTGAAATGTGAATGTTTTATCATAACATTATAAGACGGATTGAAATTAAGATGTGTTATCATTACATTATAAAACGGATTGAAATGTACATATTATATCATTACATTATAAGACGGATTGAAATGTGAATGTTTTATCATTACATTATAAGACGGATTGAAATTAAGATGTGTTATCATTACATTATAAAACGGATTGAAATGTAAATATTATATCATTACATTGAACGGATTGAAATGTGAATGTTTTATCATTACATT
>OX463855.1:1217089-1275806 GCA_949825065.1 Odontocerum albicorne
CCGGTTCCGTAAAGAAATTGTTTACCCACAATACTATTTACGATACATTCCACAGTAGAAAGAGAACGCATCACGCTGTCTCGCCGTTTCCGTAAACAAATTGTTTACCCACAATACTATTTACGATGTCTACAATACTTCAATTAACCATTTCTGCATGCACAGAAGCGAGATAAAAATATATCGCGGGCGCACTCCCGCGCCCATTCTGAAATGTATAAAACCCACATACCGATAAATAAAACATTAATTCACTCTCTCCTTCCGCATTGCTAATTGACGTATTTTATTTATTTACCAACAACTACTATCATCATCTCTTCAGATAAGAAGCATTCCGCTAAAATATAAATGAAATTATATGTTTTACTTCACTTATTTTACAGGTTTGCACTAAAGGATAAAAGAAAAAAAAATAAGATTACCTTGATCACCAATAATAAAGTTATTTGATTTAAAACTGGAACAAATCACAAATGTCATCTACGCGCCACAAGTCAAACTTCAACTGCCAAATTTCCCGGTAAAACAGTTTTCTATTAACACACCCTATTGTGGTTTTAAAGCATGGAGATTATTGTGTCATATTAATAACAGCGCGTGAGTCGATGTTTATACGACTCAACACAAAAATATTTAGAAAAACTTTGCTTGATTCACGTGTGCATCATTGCGCACTGTAGGGTTAATGAAACGATGATAATTAAGTTTATTTTACTTAAAACACTTAAACTTAAAACTAAATATATAACGTCTCAATATCCTCCAAAAGATCTCATAATTTGTGAAACATAACATATAATACATCTCATTCAAATATGATACTTAATTTTAACAAAACGTAACAAAAGTAGTCGACATAAAAAAATACTACAAAATAACTTTAAGAAATATTTTTTTTTTGTGAAGAATATCTTTCTATGGAGATATTTCAGTTTCAAATCATAAATTTATTTAGATTATTTAACAATTCAATAATATCTCCCCAGTAAGACCTTAGATTGAAGAAATGCTGGGCAATGCCCCTCCTGAACTCAGCAACATCTACATGGAAAATATCTTCCAAACTAAATGTGAAGTAACCAAATTATTATATTCCCACGATTAATGAATTATAACGTGCAACTGTCGCTAGCAAACTGTTATTTGCACATTTGAATTGTAAAAGGTTCCGCATATTTCTAGCAGGAGTTTGAAACCAATTTGAACCAGTATATCGAGACTATCAACGATACTGTGAATAACCTTTTATATGAACAACAAATCTAATATAAACCTTCTTTCAAAGAGTTTAAGAAGGCGGGTGTAATTCGATAAGAAATCGTAATCAATCATGTTAGGTGGGATGCAAAGACGAAAATTAATATCACAGGAATAATAAAATAAGTAAAGCTTCTCCGTTTTTGTTTTTGTTGTTTTATCAGTCTATTAGGTAAAAGGTTAGGGATATAAAGGACGTCTTTTATTGTAACCAATAAAAGTATTAGCTGTCCTCAAAGAGCACATTAAAGCCAAATGCTACCCAATTAACAATATCACATGAAGAAAGGGACTTTATATTGGAACTGAGATTAAATCGATGTCGGTTATATTTGTATAATATTAAAGAAGTAATTCTAACGATATTCGGTTCTTGGAAAACACGTAAATATCAACTTACTTTCTCCAATATATTATTCAATTATTCTATCATAACATTTAACAAAGCATTTCAAAAACTCGGAGGGTAAGTGGATAACAACAACAAGTGATGGATAGCTTGTTCGGAGTTTCGGTCCGATGGTAGGACACCTTACTCCTTCATCGGATAAGTTCTGACTGTTAAGATATTTATTCGAAATTTTTGGATCTTTTTGGGAATCGGAAAAGGATAGGTTTGTGGTAAATGTTTTGATTTTATGAATGATTATGAGAAATTATAAACGATTAAATACATATATAAATATGATGATATATACATAATATTAAATACAAATATACATAAATTTGTGTCGTCACACACTGTTTTTTATTGAATGGGTGAAAAAAAATAATGATGGTGAATAAATTATAAGAATGAATATAGTATATGTAGATAAGTAAATGAGTGGGGAAACGTGTGTGACTTTTATAAATATATTAAGGTGTAGAAAATGTTTATTGAAGGTGAGAAATGCGGTTGCCTATGGGGGTAAACTGTCTGCCGGAGGAATTATCGATGATGGGGTGTTCAGAGTGACAATCGGGGGGTCATTTGGGGGGATGATTAGAGTTAAAGAGGGGGGGGTCGGGGGGATGTTTCGCAATATTGATTTCGGACGAGTGTGTCTGTAACTGGTGTTCGCGTTGTAGTTATCTAAGGCTTTTATGACTGGGTTGGGATGACGGGATATAGAGCTGTAGAACCTTTCGGCTCTCATGGTTTTCCTAAATAAATTAAGCAAACCGAAGGATCCTCTTCAGCCTTCGTTATGTTAAAGTTTTGTATAGATTTCCGACCATCAAAACCCGAATTCTACTTCTGCAATATCTGCTCTTTCCAATTTTGGACTATATGGATGTCTTTTATTTAGATGTTAAGGAGAAATTGGGAAAATAAAAGCGTCTTCAAAATATTTTTGTACTTTTTATTTTTGAACGAATAAAGTAAGATCTTGGTATTTTTTATCGGAGGCTGGTTGAACATGAGAAATAGACGCAAACTTTACATATTGTCACTTTTGTATAATGCCCTTAATTGTCCCGCCATCTCCTCTTATCTCGCCGATAATATTCAGTGTCTTTATGATCAGAAGATCATAAAAATATTTATGTGTAGTTTATGATCAGAAGACCATAAAGATCTTTATGTGTAGTTTATTATCAGAAAATCATAAAGATCTTTATGTGAAGTTTATGATCAGAAGATCATAAAGATCTTCATGTGTAGTTTATGATCAGAAGATCATAAAGATCTTTATGTGTAGTTTATGATCAGAAGATCGTAAAGATCTTCATGTGTAGTTTATGATCAGAAGATCATAAAGATCTTCATGTGTAGTTTATGATCAGAAGATCATAAAGATATTTATGTGTAGTTTATGATCAGAAGATCATAAAGATCTTTATGTGTAGTTTATGATCAGAAGATCATAAAGATCTTAATGTGTAGTTTATGATCAGAAGATCGTAAAGATCTTTGTGTAGTTTATGATCAGAAGATCATAAAGATCTTTATGTGTAGTTTATGATCAGAATATCATAAAGATCTTTATGTGCAGTTTATGATCAGAAGATCATAAAGATCTTTATGTGTAGTTTATGATCAAAAGATCATAAAGATCTTCATGTGTAGTTTATGATCAGAAAATCATAAAGATCTTTATGTGTAGTTTATGATCAGAAGATCATAAACTAGCGCTACGCTCAAGCAAATATTGTTTATATTAGCTTTCTCAGTTTAGCGCCCTTCTTTTTTTACGTCGTGCTTTACTGTCCATGCAAATAGCAACTAATATTTGACTTTCTCTGTTATTTGCAAGTTTTAAAAAACAACCGAAAAAACACAATTTCAAGTCAGTAATGTAACGTGTTTTAATCTCGATTTTCCTTTCCTCTATACGGCGCCTTCCTTTTCCCATTGGTTGATCATATCTTTTTTTATTTGTTTTGTAATATATTATACAAGTTTATCGCTTATGAATTTTGTCCAAAATTTTTTTATAATTTTTACGACCTTGTAATTTCTTTTATTAACTTTTGTCTAGTTGGTCGCAACAGATTTCCACCTGTCAATAAGTCCGCCCAATTATATATTGGTAACGTTTCTTACCAAGTCTCTCCATCACGTTAGTAATCTCCTTCTTAATCGGAACCCTTCTATATTCCCTCAGATCAGTTTCTTCATTGTATCTTAGCATCTAACGATAGAGTCGAAGTACCTGAAGATTCAAAGTTGTATTATTGAAGTCAAACGCTGTTTGTTTACAATTAATTCGTTTTTGGAATTACGATACCTTCATTTAAAAAAACTAGTATCAAAAAATATTTTTTCTTGGAATTTTGTCAATAAATATCTATGTATGTTCTAGACAATGGGTGTTTAATGACAAAGTATGGCAAATTGCTATATGTATTGTATGTTGTAGACAATGGGTGTTTAATGACAAAGTATGGCAAATTGCTCTATGTATGTTGTAGACAATATGTGTTTAATGACAAAGTATGGCAAATTGCTCTATGTATGTTGTAGACAATGGGTGTTTAATGACAAAGTATGGCAAATTGCTACATGTATTGTATGTTGTAGACAATGGGTGTTTAATGACAAATTATGGCAAATTGCTACATGTATTGTATGTTGTAGACAATGGGTGTTTAATGACAAAGTATGGCAAATTTGCTCTATGTATTGTATGTTGTAGACAATGGGTGTTTAATGACAAAGTATGGCAAATTGCTACATGTATTGTATGTTGTAGACAATGGGTGTTTAATGACAAAGTATGGCAAATTGCTACATGTAATGTATGTTGTAGACAATGGGTGTTTAATGACAAAGTATCGCAAATTGCTACATGTATTGTATGTTGTAGACAATGGGTGTTTAATGACAAAGTATGGCAAACTGCTACATGTATTGTATGTTGTAGACAATGGGTGTTAAATGACAAAGTATGACAAATTGCTCTCTGTATGTTGAAGACAATGGGTGTTTAATGACAAAGTATAGCAAATTGCAACCAAAACTACAAAAAAATGTCACAGTCTTATCATTATTGTTTATATGTTGCCACTATTTGAAAAATAATATACAAAAGTATATTAATGTAAGAATTTTGAAATTCAGTCTATGCTTGCGGTCAACAAGAGTGTTTTACGATAAAACAAAACGATTTATCCCAAAAACTACAAAAAAATTGTCCCAAAATAGAAAGTTTTCGCAATATGATGTGTTTGATTAAAATTTTACGTCGCAACTCTATTGAAGAATGCTTCCTGCATGGTTTCCATAGTATGTGACATTAACATCGCTAGTACCATATCTCTGAAGCGTTAATCTTTGGTTTCATTTTTTTAATGCCCATGTTTCGGCACCATACAGAAAGATTAAGAAAACCAACGGTTTCACAAGTATTACAATTATTACAGAAAAACAAATAGCCCAAATTTTTTTAATATTTCTAATTATTATATAATATTTGACCCATTAATAAATTATAAGAATTGAACTCGAGGCATAATTCGTACCTTTCATGTTTCTGATATGATCTTACCGGGATCAGATTTTATGATACTCGTAGCAAGTTTTACGATGTTTTCAGCATTTCTCAGTTTTTTGAGGGAATCTTGGAGTACTTTCTGAAGAAACACTTTGTATGGTAAATAAATGCAGGCCTTTTGTAATATCAGCTTGTGATTGAATTCGAAATATCACGGTTTTTTTATCGTAGTAATTTAAATGAAGTTTTTGGTAAATGTTTTTTTTTTAAATAAAAGTAAAGTCTTTATTATGCCTCGAAGTTCAATTGGAGAAAAAAAATATCTCAGTGATGGAATTTAATCATGGAAATATTTTAATTGAAATTTTGAGCGTAATTCACAATTTTGTGCTTATAGCTTATTGTAAGCACTACCTGTTTTATAACAAATCTCAATTTCCTAATAGGTTTATAATTCTGTTATATTGCTTACCCACCAAACAATACTTTCATTTATATACCAAAGTTAATTTGCTGATATTGCTGCAATAAAATTGTCATTAACCTTTCCTTCCCTGTGTTGGGTATCTTCTACACGTTGCTTCTAATAACCATCAATATCTCTATAAATATTATAAATACAAGGTTAAGGTTGTAGGTATTCCTCCATAATATATTTACGCATTAATTTAAAAAATAATATTAATAATAATCAGAATTTATCGACTACATCGTGGGTATTTTGTGAAGATCGGAAACAAATTTGCATTTAAACGCTGTGAGTGCCTCGACCTTGGGTCTTGACGATAGGTGAAGAGTATGCGGGAAGCGCGACACTATATTCGCATCTCACTCTTGCATACTCCACTGAATTGCGAGGAGTTCAATTGTCTCAATCGTCGCAAGCGTAAGCCACGCCGAGAGTAAGCCACTACCGCTCCGCGCCGCAGTAGCTTTTGGGCTTGCAAATAGATTAGACCTACGCCCGTTCCGTGAGCGTTGCCAGATGGTTTTTTAATGTTTTCAGCAAATAAATCTCAATTATTATAATTTTAAACTTCAATTATAATTAATTAAGGGGATTATCTATGAATGTTCTTATTTTTCCGATTTCGAATCGCTAATTTTTTATCGCGTACTCACTACCCAACGCCGGGGCGCGCGTTTCAATTTTAGCACCGTAAGGGAAGGGTTAATAGAAATCCTACAAACTTTCACATATTCATGAAATTTATTACTTAGAGGAGCAAAGTACAAATTACTACACCTGATCATCCAAGGCAAAATAGAGGGTCGAAGAGGTGTTGGCAGGAGGCAAATCTCCTAGCTCCGCAATATACGTGATTGAACTGGCATAAGGAGCGTTGGGGATCTTTTTCGGACTGCCGGGTATAGAGATGCCTACTCTCAGGTGATGTTCAACGTTGAGGGGACCTGACATGACACTGGGAAGAATATGACTATGTGATCAATTTATTTGAAGTGCATTTTAATTGTTTAAAATATAAATAAAACATAATACTGTGTATATACTGAGTTGAAGAGCTATAATAATCAGAGAAAGACGCTAACAATATAATTTCACCTTATTTTTATTACATCATGTTCTTGTTGGAGTAGGCAGAGAAAACAAATTTCCACTTCATTTGATACTGACACAAATTTTACGTTTGTACCATGTCCATACACCTTGTCATGCATAATGGTATATTATTTAGAGGTGTTTTACTCTTCTCCCTTTCATAGTTTGATAATTTTTTACAGTCTCACGATTTTTCAAATCTTCCCAAACTTATCGTAAAATGTATACTACTCGTATTAATACATTTTGAGAATCTTTCATCATTCATTATTTCTACGTAGCTGAACCATCTCAATTCTTTTTCACCTGAATTATCGCATCTCGTTTCAATCGGTATATTTTCTTAATGCTTTCCCTTTTTATACAATACTATTAAACACTGTTTTTTCAACCGTTTTACGTAATGCTCTAATTTCTATCGCAAAATCGTTATGTTTATTTATTTTTACTACGTACACTTTTCGCTTGCATATCCTTCGTTTTAATATATTCATTTTAAAATATCACATTTATAATAGTCTTTATTGAATCGTGAAACTTTTAGCATATTTCAATAACAGAACATAAAAAAAACAATGTGAAGCTTGTAAAATATTTGTGTTACTGAAGAATTTTACAATTTTTATGTTTTTGACTCTTCTCTTTGCTTTTGTTTCAAATATCTAGACACAAGAATACTTATTTTATATGAAGCGAAAACTGATCTCTTTGAAAACGTTCTTCAAAGCATGAAATCCGGCAGGTTATTGAAAACAATTTGTTTAATATAACAGATTCCCAAATTTGTTCTGGGGGTGTATGACTAAGAAAAAATATACGAGAATCATTAAGGCGAATGTAAAGTACTCATTAGATTGAGTTGTCGTGTGCAAGGACTAATTTATAGCTCTTTTGTTTTTTAATAGTGTACATATTCCACATATGTTTAATAGTGCACATATTCCACATATTTTTAATAATACACATATTCCACATATTTTAATAGTGCACATATTCCACATATTTTTAATAGTGCACCTATTCCACATGTTTTAATAGTGCACATATTCCACATATTTTATAGTGCACATATTCCACATATTTTAAAAGTGCACATATTCCACATATTTTTAATAGTGCACATATTCCACATCTTTTTAATAGTGCACATATTCCACATATTTTAATAGTGCACATATTCCACATATAATATTTTTAATAGCGCATATATCAGATAACAACCACTCAACCAAATAACCAACCAACCATTCAATACATTTTTTGGAACGATAATTTGGTCTAATACTGTCGATCACTTCTTCGTGGCTTTTATTTTTTTCCACGTGAAAATAAAATGAGTTTCAAAAAAATTTTAAAATGAAAAGGGACCAAGTCGAGACTATAGGATGAGCAATCGACGACTTTCATACATCTCGTCACGCGTGCTTTCCTAATCTAGAAGATTTTTGTAAGTCTTACAATTTATGTTCCTTTTAAACTTATATAAATTATTTTCAAAAAACTTTTCGTTACTTATCCTTTCTACGTAAGTGAACCATAACAATTCTTCTTAAATACCCTTGAAGAGAGTATCTTCTCTTAACAGCGATATATAAATTGTCATTTTATTATAACTATTCCTCACAGAAGTGTTCTTGTCCTCAGTGAGATACAGGCAAAAGCCTTGTTTACTGGTGACACGACAAATGAAGGACAACAAACCCAGATTTATTAAAATTGTGTGTCCAAATTAAATTGTTGTTGTTTTTTTGCTAATTATGTATATTTCTTGTCATGTGTAAAATAACTAAATAAAAATAAATAAATAAAAATGATTATAATCACTACATACTCTTTCAATGAGCATTATTTAAAATAATGTTCGGGTGATTGTCCGTCTTTGTGGGGTTCGTGGGCATATGCTCACGTATGTGTTTATGGATTTCGTGGGGATGGATAGTCATTTGAATGATTTATGCGACCACGTAACTTGCTTCATATACTTTTGTCTGGTTGGCTGGAAGAGATTGCCGCCTGGCAATAATCTCGCCAGATTGTATTTGCAATAAAAGTGTTAAATAAATAAATATTTCCTTAAATTCTCGTTTCTTATGTAAATAGTTTTTCAACACATTTTACGAAACCCCCTTATTTCTACCACACTAAGTAAAAAATAAACGTCGATTGCTCTGAAAAGAGTAGAAATAAGCAAAAAAGTGTTTATATGATTAAAAATCTGGACAGCACTGATTGCAGGGGAAAAATATGAATAAAGATCCAAGTACAGAGATCTGTTCTAGTCAGTGCAGATCCCTACTTAAATCGAGGCCTTCAATTAAGCAGAGATCAGCAGCCAACCCAAAAGGGAGTAGGAGACAGGGGTGATGATGATGAAGCGAATATTTAACTTAATCTTCATTTCATGGAAAATTAATATGTTTCAAAATCAACAAAAGATCACCATAACTTGGAGTTTCTCAAACAATCTTCGTTCATTCAGGCATCAACACAAAGAACGAAATCCAAATCAGATCGTAACCCAATGTGAACAAAGTGGCAGATGAATAAGCGTTATTTTCTTAATATCCCGCCACTGGAGAGCTCCTCGAGGCTTCGTAAGATAAATATTATTGTTTCTCTAGCAGCAAGCTTCTCCTTGTTCTGCTATCAGGAGATCGATATAACAATATTAAAGAGATATCTCCTGTTCTGAGAGGGCGCCGGTCCTCGTGAGGAGGACCAACAATCAAGCCTGTCTCACGGCCCACACCAATATTACGAAGTTATGACGCACGGGATCAAATACACTGGCGCAACATGAGATATTATAAAATTTAACAAATAAACAAAAATTGTTACGTTAATTTTAATTGGATGAAATATTTACGTATATTCACGTGTGAATGAAACACAGAGATCAATGGGTGACATTTAAATGTAATAGGTATAACCGTGCGGATTGCTGTACGGTGATAACATAATATAGTACATATTAGCGGAAAATAAGGATGAATTATATATTGTTTATAGTTGTGGAGGTTTAAATACATTGTAATTTGTTTTGTCAAACACTGTTTATTGCACCTTTTGTAACGGTATAACCCTACCGGTTTCAAGGCTTTCACCTCATCTTCAGGTGAGTATACACAATACTGAATTCTGTTCGAACTGGTACCGATATATACGCTTCTAACGGTTGGCGACATTCAGGCTGGGAACTAAGGGCTGATGGAGGCATGGGACGATCTCGGCCAGCAGCGGAGAGATTTTTGGAATATATATATTTACCAGATGTATGCCTCGAAGTACTGACTTAAAAATTTCTAGGGCCCCTAATCTGTCCAATTAATTTCCGTTACTACTGATATGTAAGAATTTGGCATCATCGATAGAAAAAGTATGGTTTTCATGGTGACAATGATTAGCCATTGCAGAATAAATTAGAGGATTTTTTAATGCGGATTTGTGTTCATGAAATCTCTTTTCAAAGAATCTTTCTGTCTTTTCTATATACAAAGTATCAGTGTTTATAGAATAAACTGATCAGTGTTTTTAGAATAAACAGTATTTTGATCAAACAAATTACGATGAATTATACGAGTAGTTTGAGTAAATTAAAGATTTGAAAAAAGAATCTTATTGTCATGGTGATAGAAAAGCGAGAAAGACAATACGATATATTGGCGAGCAATGACATATTAGAGTAAACTGAAGAATTTTGATATTTGTGTAGTATTTGCTCAGATGATGGAAAAGTTGAGAGGATATCAAATAGCGTATAGTGAAAGGTAACAAAGTTAATGGGGCATTAAAATATTATATTCGGATCGGAGAGCAATAAATATGGTAATATGATAATCCACAACAGCATTTTAATACCAACTTTGATGTATGGGAGCAAAACGTGGGCATGGAAAAAAGAGGCGAATAACACATCTAAAATAGTTTGGGCATGTAGAATAAATAAATGTGGAAAGACTTTTGAAATAAATATTTCGAGCAAACTGCAGGGGAAAATAGTTAGGGCACGTGAAACGAATGAATAAAATAAGTCTAATGAAACACACATATAGTGCTAATTGAACTCCGCCTCAGTATTAGATGAATGCCTTTTATCGAATGATGGATCCGGTCCCAAGCCCGGATAAAGGAGGAGGGACTCCTTTCCTAATGTCCTTCTCCTCTCTGTAAATTTACCCTCCACCTTCAATCCTCTATTTAATCATTTTATTTTTCCTCCATCCCTATCCATAATGGCACCCAGCATGCCGGTGTGCTCCGATCGTCTCCTCTCGGTGTGCCATCAAATTCAGTGCAGCGGTGTGGCCGGTGGCCGTCTGTACTGTAAAAAATGTAAACTGTATTTAGTCTGTAAATGTAAAACTGTATTTAGTCTGTAAATGTAAACTGTATTTACTTTTATTTAGTCTGTACTGTAAAATGTAAACTGTATTTACTTTTATTTAGTCTGTACTGTAAAAAAAATTGTACTAAAAAAAAAATTTTTTTATTTAGTCTGAAAAAAAAAACGCCCGAAATTCACGCCTCCAGAGTATAATAACCTCTTAAGAAACTGAGATAGGACAACTTTTTTAACTCCCGAAAATCGTGCGTCACTCGTCTCTAGATTCCTCGAATATCCAATACATTATCTAAAAGCCTTTACATCAGTATATTAAAAAAGAGATTAAAAAACCTTATAAAAAGAATCCTAATAGATGAGTTTTCAGAAAAATTTATTATTTCAATAAAATATGTTCTATGTCCGTCATCGAATAATGTAATATATAATTATATAGGGCCGGTAAATATTGAAACATGCGGTTTAAACAAGTCTATACCAAGTTCAAACAATTCAAAACCACTATCCTCGATCTGAAATGAGACCACTGAAACTAAAAAATATCGACAACCTGGTTAATCTAGTTCTGCGCTGAATCATTACTTGAGAGGACAATTTGGTGGTTAGTGAGGACGAGTGAAAGTTGAAACGCAGGATGCGGAACCAAGAAAATTATGTTCTAAGTTACAGATGTTAACAGTAATGAGTTTGCTTCATACAGTTTTGCGATTATTGATAATATTATACATTTAGTGTTAATATAAATTTACATTTTTAAACTCAACACTTTCATTTAATAGAGTAAGGTACTGTGACTTTGTTAATAAAGTTTTGTGTTGATATCTTTCGTTTTTATTTAGTTATTCCAAAACGTTCTTTACTTTCTGGACGACCCACGTATTAATAATGGAGATGTTAACATTGCAGATATTTAAATATATTTTGATTGATTTACTAAAACTTGTAAATTATTTAATCAAATACTGTTTATTCCACTTTTTGTAACGGTATAACCCTACCGGTTTCAAGGCTTTCACCTCATCATCAGGGAAGCACAAACAAGAGTCTTGTTTGTGCTAACAAAATAAAACAATGTATTGTTTATAGTTAAGGCCAATACATTGTGGAGGTTTAAAGACATTGTTATTTGTTTTATCAAATACTGTTTATTTCACTTTTTGTAACGGTATAACCCTACCGGTTTCAAGGCTTTCACCTCATCATCAGGGGAGCACAAACAAGAGTCTTGTTTGTGCTAACAAGATAAAACAATGTATTGTTTATAGTTAAGGCATTGATATTGTGGAGGTTTAAAGACATTGTAATTTGTTTTATCAAACACTGTTTATTCCACTTTAAGTAACGGTATAACCCTACCAGTTTCAAGGTTTTTACTACAGTATCAGGGGAGCACAAACGAGTTTTGTTTGTGCTCCCCTGATGATGTAGAGAAAGCCTTGAAACCGGTAGGGTTATGTCGTTACAAAAAAGTTGAATAAACAGTGTTTGATAAAACAAATTACAATGTACGAGTATTTAAATCTCTACAATGTTAATGCCTTAACTATAAAAAACATATTGTTTTATCTTTTGTTAACGTTCCTTTGAAGACGAAGTGAAAACTTTAAAATCAATAATGTCATGCCGTTATATTATGTGAAAAAAAAACTGTATACTTACACAACATTTGAGGGAAATCTTCAATTGTATAAAATATGTGCCAGTAGGTAGTATACTCAAAACAAATAATACAAAAAAAAACAGTGACACAAATAACTCAAACTTAATACAAATATAATCGTCAAAGAAATATTTTTCAGTGTGTAATATACTAAGAATAAATAAAACAAAAGAAAACCACCAACAAATGGACTCTAATCAATGATAAAAAAAAGCTAAACAAATAAAACACAGTCAAACAAATAAATTTCAAACAATTTATACAAAAAAAGTGTTATACTAATTTAATTCAGTACGTAGTAAACTACAAAAAAAAAACTTGAAAAAGGTCAAATATGTAAACTAACAAACAATACAAATAAAATCGCCAAACTAATATGTACACTCAAAACGAAAAAAAAACAGCCAAACAAATAATACTACAAAAACGTCAAACAACTCTTCTTCAGTACGCTACAAACTCAAAACAAAAAAACTGACTGAAAAATAAACTCGAAATAAATAATACAAAAAAAAAACAGTCTAATCGTATTCAGTACGCAATGAACTCAAAACAAATATTACAATAAAAAACGGTCAAACGAAGTAACTCAAAAACAAATAATATCATACAATGAAACATTCAAACGAACTTTATTCAGTACATAATAAACTCGAAACTGATAATACAAAAAACAGTCAAATATTCTAAAAGACGAACCACCGGTAGAATGTGAATGGCAAATATAAGAAACGAAACGACTGCATTTTTATTATTCAGCAAATACAACAAGGGACTTTATATTTTTATGAATACAAATGTCTTAAAAGCTTTCTAACATGAGAAACCTTCCTAGCAGTACATTCCCCCCAGCAAGGATGACGACAGAGGGAAATTTATTTAGTCCTGCAGTTATCCTTTGTAGAACTAGTGTACGCTAAATACAGTGTTTGAAAATGCTTTGTAGCATTGTGACCCGTCTGATTCCACTATTCTCGCATTGTTGAAAATCATTTAAGAGGAGTTTGTAAAATTTAAGTTTTCTTAACTCCTTAAGACCCGATTGACCAAGTCAACCTTTCCCAGTGCCAGGCTTATTTTTATGAATATTATAAAAATTTAAATATCCCAGATTTTTTTTAACATTCAAACGTTTTGAAATTGTTTAAAATACTGTAACAATTTAGTTCAGTATAATAATAATGCCAACATTTTCCTTTTTGGTGAGTTATAGCACACTCCTTATATAATCGGTTCAGCCAGAATAGTCATTTTGCAATAGTGTGAGTAACACTCCGAATTACACAACTTATGTAGTGGTACTGGTTTTAGAATGCCACACGATTGGTTCGCGCAGAGCGCACGTTTGTATTGTTGTTAAAATACTCGGTGATTAGAAAAATACTACCGTGTCGAAATTAGGAGTGCGATTTTTGTCAAATGTTATGTATAATTCAAAATTTTTCGAAAGTTTAGAATGTACTTTGTTATAACTTAAAGTTTCCTACAATTTAGTATCACTCCATCCACTATTTTTTTAAATCTTTATTGTTTGGCATTGTAATTATAATACATTAATATGTTAAATAATCATAAATATAATAAGAATTGTATTTTTATGTACAATCTAATTAAAGCTGACGAACATTTTTACTTTATAATATTTGTACTTATATTTACATTTAATCTTGAAAATTTTCATTATTTTTATTTATTGTTTCCTAGAATCTGCCATGCCTAAACAATTAATATGTGAAACTAATTTACTTTTATTTTATTTTTATGATTATTACAATTTAAGCTGACAGCATTTTTAATTTAGAAAACGTGTGTGTACATTTCAATGTTTGAATACAAAATATTATTTTTATATTTGTTTGATTTTTCCCTTCATTAACGTTTCCCTCCCTGTGCTAAAAAAATCGCGCATTTTGGTGCTGTGTATTCAATACACATCAATACACATGTAAAAATGAGCAATTTAAAATCGGAAAAATAAGGCTAGGTGCTACATTGGCTAGGTGCTAAAACGCTTGACTTTTAACCGGGTTTTTTTGGTTCCATTCCCGATTCATCCCAAAAGAGGTATCAGTCTAGTTTTTTTATATATTACTTATTGAAATATTTATAATGTATTGCACTTACGTTGTACATAGTATAACCTGAGGGGCTTATTGCCACGTCGCAACGTCTTCCAAACAACCAGAAATGTGTAACCCATGAGGGTCTATGTTGAATGGAAGAAGTACAAGAGCTTTTATATACAATAGCATGAAATGTAGAGAGAGATATGGGAATATGGTGTGATTGTGACCATCATAATGACCGAGAAACGGCTTACATGAAAGCAACACCCAGAACCAAAGAACATATAGCCTGAGAACGAGAAGAGCCGACCCCAACAGCCTACCTAGGCAATGAGTTGGGACAGTGCCAGGAAGAAGAAGAACTATATTTTCCTTGATCTTTCTCTAACACGGCTTCCACTCACGTTTTGTTAGTCTTTCTTAATTTATTCGTTTTACATGCCCAAACCATATGAACGTACTCTTTTTTAATTTTACTTAACACACTTGCCTTAAATTCACTTTCACCCTCACATAAAAACAATATTTTAAGAACAAGAACTTGTAAAACCAAATAAAACTCTGTATAAAAGCCACTTTTTCCCAAAATCTTTTATTCATCGCTGCTATAATAAGTGGAAATCGAGAAAGAGAAGTGTTCCAGAGACAATTCCTCATCTCTTATCACCAACGGGGTTAGGAATAAGAGACAGAACAGTGTGACGAAAAGACAATTAAAAGGATTTATGTGGCCCTCTGCGGTCATGTGCTAACGGGTGCCTCCGGCTCCTAAACCGCCCTGCCTCTTGGACCAGAATTCTGGACAATATTTACAGATGTAATTGTGGGCACTGGAACTGGAAATTATTATCCTTTAATACTCGTAGGAAGGTCAGTCGAGATATTCTGGAAAGAGGACAATGAAACTTCTCAACGATAATTATTCTAAAAGCGTTAGACCGGAATTAATTGTTTTACAATTGTGAAATCGTTTTGTTGTATACGTGATAATAATACATGCTACACTACATCTAAAGTAGAAAGTGTTACTATCACTTATTTGAAGATCCTTGGACAGCTTTCTGCAGTTTTCTCACCAAACATGGTTTTGTAAATATATAGTATGCAGATGCGGAAAAAATACGTGCTAAGATGGTCAGCAGGCGTGTCCCTAAGATACAAAATAAGAAGCTCACGCATTCGTGGAAGTCTGGGTGTTACAAACATCAACAGCAAGATGGAGGAGAGGCGATTGAGATGGTATGGGCACGTTGGACGCAGAGCACCCGATCACATTGTGAACCAGGCAATCTCCATGGATCTTCCTTGAATAACAACCAGAGGAAGGCCAAAGAATTCATGGATGGTGCAAAAAGATAACCTGATGCAGAGGCACGGCCTGGGGGACGCAGTGCGGGACAGAAGAGCATACAACCTGAGGACGAGGAGAGCTGACCCCAACAGTCTTCACAGACAATGAGTTTGGATGGAGCCAGGGAGAAGAAGATGCGGAAAGAATACCTTATATTTTACCGCAGCCCCCACCTTTCTATCCTCACGTTTCATGTATTTATTTTACTAACGGCGTTATGTAAATTGCTCTTTTATTATTATGTAATTTTCTAGTGAAATATTTGCTATGCGACAATTCCTTCTAACCATCCCGATACATTTCTAAACGGTTTAAGTTAAAAACAAACTTGGATCTCATTTTTGGATGTAATCGGGAATGAACCCCGAATGTCCTGGCTTAGTATGAAATGGTAAAAATAACTAGGCGCTAAGGAGTTGTGTTAAATAAACTCATGTTTCTTGTGGTACATTTTCTCCTTCGCGAGGTACCGTCTTGGTGGCCAGCCATGCAACCTGCAACCATTTAGTTGGACTGCACCCCTCGCAAAGTATCGTTTTGGTGGCCAGCCATGCAGCCTGCAACAATTTAGTTGAACTGCACTCCTCGCAAAGTACCGGTTTGGTGGCCAACCATGCAACCTGCAACAATTTAGTTGAACTGCACCCCTCGCAAAGTAACGTTTTGGTGGCCAACCATGCAACCTGCAACAATTTAGTTGAACTGCACCCCTCGCAAGTTCTTAGTCAAGAGATTCGGTGTCATTGAATTTGCCATTTTATTTTATCCTGGATAATCATTTGGTTAAGATCAAAAGATACTGCAAATTGCAAATTTTCAGAGTTTTCAGTCTGTATTCATATGCGCAGAGCTTACCTACATACCATCACGGGATTTCCATGATAGGATATGCAAAGAGGATAGACTAAATTTGCACCCAATTTATATGTGTATATGTATATAAAACGGAACTATGCCGTAACGGATGAATGAGATTACCAGGAAGGCCACTGAAAAGATGGAAGGACAGCTGGACGTCATCATTCCAGGGCATAAACAGGTCATTCGACCTAAACCAAGACGAAGAAGAAGAATTCAACTCAAGACTGTTAAATATATTTGTATGAGGTAAGATGAAGAAGAGACAGAGATAGTGTTGGCACGAAGAATGAATGAATGAAAAAAATGTAACAAAACAGATATACCTATACATTCAAAATATGAGTATTTAGGATATGTGTCCTAGAAGGAGAGATGATGATTTGTTGATAAATAAAACTCGTTAGATCGCAATGCGGAAAGAGAAATTTTATTGGTAACGTAGGTATTTATACTATTCCCGCGTGTGTGCGGGAATGCGAGCAAGATATCTCGCCGTCTCGTTTCTACATCCGCAAAACGATTAATGTCGTATGTAGGTGATAATTTATTTACGGAACTGGCGAGACAGATGTGGTGCGTTCTCGCTCTAGTATGGAATGCGCTCCGCGTCGGCTATGAGTTGAATGGCCGGCGCGTGGACTTTGTACTTGTTTGTTTTGCATTGTTAAGGAATGCAAAGGTCATTTCATCGGTCATTGACCGCGTGTGCGACCGCCACAAGTACAAAACGTGATAGAGGAGAACCATGAAAAGCATGAGTATAAAATTAATTATATTTTGAAAAAAAAAAGTGAAAAGTCATTAAATCCGTAGGTGCTTTATGAGAGGATGTATGGATGAAGAAGGTTAAGAAAATGTGTCACGATAGGAAAATCTGTCACATTGTCTTTTCTGTATATCATGACAAGGAAACGGCGAGATGATATGTATACATATATGTGTATATAATACATCATATGTTATGTCCATATTTTTTTACTTTAGTTCATAATTAACGCACATTATTGGTTCACTAAAACAAATGTATGTCAACTTGCATTGCAAATTTTTCTTTAGATTATGACTAAATCCTTTTTAACCTTTCCTTCCCTGTGTTGGGTATCTTCTACACGTTGCTTCTAATAACCATCAATATCTCTATAAATATAATAAATACAAGGTTAAGATTTTAGGTATTCCTCCATAATATATTTACGCATTGATTTAAAAAATAATATTAATAATAATCAGAATTTATCGACTACATCGAGGTGTTTTGTAAAGATCGAAAACAAATTCGCATTTAAACGCTGCGAGTGCCTCGTCTTGACGATAGGTGAATAGTATGCGGGAAGCGCGACACTATATTCGCATCTCACTCTTGCATACTAGACTGAATTGCGAGGAGCTGAATTATCTTAACGTCGCAAGCATAAGCGTAAGCGCCGGGGTATGCGACTGACGTTCCGCGCCACTAGTAGCTTCTAGGCTTGCAAATAGGTTAGACGTACGCCCGTTCCGTGAGCGTTGCCAGATGGTTTTTTAATGTTTTCAGCAAATAAATCTCAATTATTATAATTTTTAACTTCAATTATAATTAATTAAGGGGATTATCTATGAATGTTCTTATTTTTCCGATTTAAAATCGCTAATTTTTGATTGCGTACTCACTACCCAACACCGGAGCACGCGTATTATTTTTATCACCGTAAGGGAATTGTTAAATAAACTGCAAAAAAAGTAGACGGTAAACCTATATAATAGGTTGAGAATCATAGTATAAACAGGCCAAACCCCATACGATGGTTGTCGTCAAAGAAAGAATACGAGAATTGCATTTTGAATACAAGAGAGCGAGAGAGGAGTACTTGGATTCTCTCCGAAAGTAATTCGAAATTTGAATATCGGTGGGTCCGTAATACTGAACGCATTTTAAATACCTAGCTAACAATTTTCGAAAAGGGGATGATGTATAAGTGATATATATATACATAAACAAATTTTACATTTATGAATATATATTTTCATAAATGTAGAATTTGTTTTACTTCAGTGAATATTTCACGGGTTGCAACTAGTTAATGAATTAATCAACATAAAAATTCGGTTTTAGAAGAGTTATCTGTTAATTATTTAAAAATACATATAAATAATTGATTTCATTCACTTCTCCTTTCTTCACGGTATGAAATTGTAAAAGCTGCAAATAAAAAGCAAGAATCGTTCGCAAGATTTCTACTGTAGATTTTTCAAATAAGTTTGAATTGTCCCGCGATACTAGAAACACTAAGTTTGTATGTCCTCGATAAATACAGTAGTACAGAAATCACACTCTGTTCTACATACCAACTTACGGGACGAATATCATCGCTTACACGTGATAAAAAAGGTATTGAAAAAACTTAATTCCACTTTGAATATATTCTCGGCATTATTTAACAGTATGATAAAAATTCTAGCTGATATTCTTGCTTATGGATCGAGTCGGTAATATCAAACAAACGTTATGTAACGACAGAAATTCGTGCAAACTTCGTGGTAAATAAAAATTCGTGGTAAATAAAAAAAGGATATACAATATATTTTGCAAATACTAAAGAAACAGCTATTATTTTAACGAAAAAGTTATTTTGACTTGGTCCTCAGAGATCTGTTTCACGCATTAAAATGAAGGTATTTTTTAAAAGAATTCGCAAAACAAAATATTCTGAAACTTTCCAACACCTCAGAAAAGTCAATATATTTTAACTTTGTCGTAAATCAGTTTTACTCTGTCAATTTCGGAGTAAAAGAAAAACCAAAATAAAGCACAGTTCCAAAAGGTTTTAGTGTAGTGAAACAGCCTCTTTGCTTATTTTAAGTTTATCATTAATTTTTTTTACAATTATTTAAAAAGCAGTTATGCTAAAGCATAAATTAAGATGCTATTCAATACTTTTTTTTATCGTTGTATTAAGATTTTTTTTTTTAATATTTGAAAGAATTCTTAAACGTTTTGCTGTACGTCGATGAATCGAAGATAATAACAAGCATTAATTCAATATCCAACTTCGATAATTTCTTCCAAATTTCGAAAGAATATGTCCTTAGTGTAATGAAAATCAATTATTATTAAACTTAAATAAAAATTATAGATCTGTTACTTAAAAACTAACGAAAATTAATTACGCACATAACTTGTAAGGAGTTTGTTGAACCATAAACTTACTTTCCGGTGTCATGTTGACTACCTCATGCTAAGGCCTAACAACTTATCAATACAACCAATAAGTTGTTAGGTTTAATAATGCAGATCTGCAAAACATTCTCTCAGACTTATTATACTATACTAAAGAAAATGTAGCATGGTCTCTATTACAGTTCACAAATTTGCTCCAATACAACCAACCTTGTAAAAACGTTCAGTAATTTTAATTATTTTATCAACTTTAATATAAGCCTCGATTTTAATAAATAGCAAGTTATTTGGGTAAAAACATTACATAAAACTAACAATAATGACAAATTAATACATCTTTTACAAATTAGCAAAAATGTGGCAGTTTGTTAAAATTAAATAATATTTTGTGACGTTTGTCAAAAGTTACGTAATACGTTAGTCCGCATTGGCTAGGGATGGGGTATACGACAATTGGATTTTCGATTTTTTTATTCATAGAATTAAATGTTCGTAATTGGTAATAATTCATAGTGGATCTTGGCCTATTTCAAGATATATATTATACAAATCATACAATACATTAGAAAGTCAGTATAATGAAAATTAGGAATTAAAACGTCAGTTTAGACAAAAACAGTTTTTCGATTTATAAAAAATGATTCGACTTGTAAAAAAAACGATTTTATCCCATCCCTTTTAGACAAGATATTTCAAACATGGAACATGCTACATTTTTTTTAGTATGGTTGTAACACTTTTAAACTACATATATGTGAAGAGTATTTAGAAGTTTGATTCGATAATTCAGAACCCCTATCTTAAAAATTATATAAACAGAGTAAAAAGTATCAAATAAAAATACTCCATGTCTTAATTGGTAGAGTGCCGAAGAAAACTCTCGATGGGTGAACAACATCTCGAAAGAGGAAGAGTGATGTTGATATAATAACTTATGTTATATGTCACGGGCTTGCACCTCTTACTTATCGAAGATCAAAAAAAAATATTTTGTTCAAAATGATTAATAGACTTACGAATTCCTCGCTTTTCTTTGAAAAGAAAATATTTCCGTTGCCCCATTTGTTCCACTATATCAAACGAACTGTTAACAAATTTACTAGACGAACTTTGTATACAGGATTAATACAAATTATTGAATCAATTCATTTATCAAAAGAAGTTACTCTGCGTTAAATGGGAAATTATTAGAGTTGGATTTGTTTGAGATTTCTATAGCTACATATAAAAGGATAAAATGAGTATATTGCTACACTTTGACTAATCTGATGGCGAGCGACACACCTTCCTTATTCTTTAATGTTTCGTTTTCTTTTCAAGTCAACGTTTGCTTTCTCTTTCTCTCTCTTTTGATTTTTTTTCTCTTTCGTCTATATGGAGCTTTTTCAGAATATTTGAAATATACGCCAAATTCACATACTGTCTCTATTGTATACCTTCCTTAACTCTCCCGCCGCCCCCTCTTATCTCGCCGAAATTTTTCAGCGTCTTTCCAATCATGGATCAGCGCTACGATCAAACAGAGATTGTTTATGGCCTTTCCAGTTTACCGCTCCTCTTTCTTTACGTCGTCCTTTACTGTCCATGCAGTGAAACTCTGGAATCAGTTACTAACCAATATAAGACTCGCTCCGTCCTTGGCATGCTTTAAGAAGCGACTGAAAAAACTCTTAATTTCTAGTCAGTAAAATAACGTATTTCATTCCCGATTTTTCTTTTCCTTTCCTCTCCACCATGCCTTCCTTTCTTTTCAATTGATGATATCTCATTTTATATGAAAAATAATGTTCGGGTGATTGTCCGTCTTTGTGGGTCTCGTAGGCATATGCTCACGTATGTGTTTATGGATTTCGTGGGGATGGATAGTCATTTGAATGATTTATGCAACCATGTAACCTGCTTCATTTACTTTTGTTTTGTTGGTTGGAAAAGATTGCCGCCTTGCAATAAGCCCGCCAGATTGTATTTGCAATAAAAGTGTTAAATAAATAATAATAAATAAATAGTTTTGATACTATTATTTTCGTTGCTTTACAGCTACGTAAGGATTTTTTGTATTTATTTAATCAACAATGCGATATACGTTACAGCAATATTTCAAAAATATAATCACTATGTGTTTCATTAATTAGAAAAGACAAATATTCAAAATATAATTTAAAAAACACAATTACATTAAAACTAAATAAAAAGACACTTTTATTTTTAATAATTTATAATAATACTAAAATAATATTAATCATTAATAATAATACATTATTTTAAATATTAATATAATTAATAAATAAAATATTTAATGATAATAAAATAATATTATAATACACAGTTTCACTTTTTGTGACGTTCAGGCCAATTTGCTCTACCGCGCCAATAAAAGTTTCACTTCAAAAACAATGACAAATGTATGACTTTTAAACGCTGTTTCGTTTTTTATCCGTTACTAAATACGAGGCATATCCAGAAACTAAGTGTACTGAATTTTTGTAGGTTACAATTTTTTTTATTTAAACAAAAAAATTACGTGGTTACCGTAGTACATATGTAAGCTATTTTTCGACATAGTCGCCATTCCTCTCAATGCAGGTGGTGAAGCGGGGTATCAACTTTTTGATGCCTTCCTCGAAGTAGTTTCCTGCCAACCCCTCCGTCCACTTCTTCACCTCCTCCTTTACCTCCTCGTCGGTTGAAAACCTTTTTCCACCCATGTGCAGCTTCAGGGAGGTACCAGACTCCCTTTGTCAGCATGCCTCTCCTCTTGTTCTGAATCACCCTCCGCAATTTTTTAGGGTCTCACAGTATCTTGCAGAGTTGATGGTCTCCCCTTGAGGCATATATTCAATTAAAATTATGCCTTGACAGTGCCAAAACACGGATACCATGATTTTCTTGGCTAAAATTGTGGTTTTGAACTTTTTGGTGGAGGGTGAAGAGGTGTGACGCCACTGTTGAGACTGCCTTTTAGTTTCAGGCGTGTAGTGTGCAACCCAAGTTTCATCTCCAGTAACGATGGAGCGGAGAAATTCATCTCCATGGAGCTTGCAGCGCCTCAAAAACTCTTGGCTTTTTACAAAATTTCGCACTTGGCGGGAGATTGGTTTGACATTTTCCACGAAACGTGTTGTCGCGTCGACACTTCTTAACGTACTGACCTCAAACCGGTCTCGTTGCGGAGGGGAAGGGTCAGGCTACACGGAAATGTAGCCAACATGTCGAAAATAAAATCCATCCGGTCGTGAGAGCCTCAGTACACTCACTTTCTGGATACGCCTCGTATTTAAGAAAAAGTTACGCTATGCAACATGGGATGATTTATTTAAACAGAATTTTACTATGGAATGCACATTTGAACCGGTATGACATTTTTGCACCTTAATGGTTGACGTATGCTTATTGGAAATTTATTGAGTGAGTTGAATTGTTTAGCACATATACGACGATATTATTCTCATACTTATAATTCTCTTTACTCGTTTATGTTTAATATTCTAAACATCCGTGTAAAGTAATGCTCCGCACGTTTTAATGTAAGAAGACTCGTGGAAAGGGATACAACACTTTTAAAAAAACCTTACTTGAACAGTTTTCACGAAAACAATAAATTGTCAAAACAAAAAATGTATTAAAAACATGATGTTGATTTGAAATAAAGGCCAAATTAATTGTCTATATATATCATTTAACACAAATTGATTTATGAGTACGTTGTGGTTTTCATATTTAGCAATTACACCTTACCCTACTAAAAATATGGCTCGCCACTCAACATTTTTTTACAATGAAAATTTTCATTGTTTTCTGCAATGTTTAACAGGGCACAGGAATATTCCAAATGCAATGGTTTGTATTCTAGGGAAAATTATCTTATCTTTGAGTTCGAATAGTCAATTTATTGTATTAAATATGGTTTGTGATAAATTTCGCACATTGTATTATAGTATACGTGTTTAGCGGATGTCCTGGAAGGACGCGCTGATGATTTTGATTGTTTGGTATTTAAATAAAATACGTCGATCAGCAATGCGGAAAGTGAGAGTGAATAATCAATGAATAGTAAACGGTGATAAATGGTCAAATGATTAATGAGTATTTATCGGTAAGTAGGTATTTATACATATTCAGAACGGGGTGCGTGAGTGCGCCCGCAATATATTTTTATCTCCCTCTGTGCGTGCCGAGGTGGTCGATCGAAATATTGCAGACGTCGCGAATAATATTGTGGGTAGATAATTTGTTGGCGAAAACGGCGAGACAGCGCGATGTGTTCTCTTTCTACTGTGGAATGTATCGTAAATAGTATTTGCGGGTAAACAATATCAATGTTCTGGTATGCGACCTTTGGACATATCCGAAGGTCGTTTCGTCGGTCGTTGACCGTGCGTGTTGACAATATTCAGGGACGACCGTAGTTCCTACACGAGTATCGTTCCATATAAAATCTCTTGCTAGACCTGTTAGATTAAAAAATAACAATTAACAAAAAAGTTACGAATTTTTCAAATTGGAAAAATACTTTTATGTCACTATTATCCATATAACTAATGTACTAAAGAAACTGATGGTTTTCTAATATACTATAAATATATCAATTTTATAATCTTCATATTTAGTACAAATAAATAATCGAATCATGATTAACATCACCTTTCATGAACCTTAATTAATTATTGTAAACCTTAATTTATAAATAAAGTAGATACCTAATACCATTTGGGGAAGTTTTCGATCAGAACTTGTCAAACAAGTCATTACATTTCAAACAACCCTTCAACTAAACAGTCATGCTAAAACAGGTGTAACCTATCACAGTTCTGTGAGATGCATTAGTATGCCTGGCATTTCACACCTCTCGCGGCTTTTGAAGCTCGCGTATCTCGTCTATCGTCTCTCGTGGCATTCTAAGAGTGCTTGGATGTAATATAGTACTTCATTAGCGCTGCTCCCCTAATGACAGATCACGTCGCAGGGGAGGTATTTGATCCGTTTCGAGATATCCTATGTATAACGAGATACACTGAAATCACACACGTGCATATTAATCATCACAACATTTCACTTTCAAGGTAGACAGAGAGAATGGCATTCCACCTTTTGACTGCATTGTTTTACACTTTCGTTGTACACAATACTACCTAGTAAGTTTATTGCATTGTGAGAATCTCTTTAAACCTGCTAGATAGATATTAGAAAGGGTTTAACCTTTCCTGTCCCGTGATGTGTAACTAGTGCACATTGCTTCTACAAACTTTACTGATGACCGCAAAATATGACTTGTGTCTTGATACTGATGACCGCAAAATATGATTTGTGTCTTGATACTGATGACCGCAAAATATGATTTGTGTCTTGATACTGATAACGGCAAAATATGATTTATGTCTTGATACTGATGACCGCAAAATATGAATGTGTCTTGATACTGATGACCCCAAAATATGATTTGTGTCTTGATACTGATGACCGCAAAATATGATTTATGTCTTGATACTGATGACCGCAAAATATGATTTGTGTCTTGATACTGATGACCGCAAAACATGATTCGTGTCTTGATACTGATGACCGCAAAATATGATTTGTGTCTTGATACTGATGACCGCAAAATATGATTCGTGTCTTGATACTGATGACCGCAAAATATGATTTGCGTCTTGATACTGATTACCGCAAAATATGATTTGTGTCTTGATACTGATGACCGCAAAATATGACTTGTGTCTTAATACTGATGACCGCAAAATATGATTTGTGTCTTGATACTGATGACCGCAAAAAAATACAAAAGGATCACGAATAAGATACAAGCTAAAAAGTTTGCCAGATTGGGTGCCTTTTAGAACAAGTGTTGGCAGCGGCCATTGATACAAATATGCCAACCACCGGAATGGGGTTGGCATATTTGTATCAATGGACTATATTAGATTTGTTAAAAAGTTTATACCTGTATCGGATAGAATCATTATCCTACAATTAGAAGCAAGACCTTTCAATGTAAATATCATACAAGTATACGCACCAACAGCTGACTCTAAATATGATGATGAAGTTGAGAGACTTTATGAAAGCATTGCACAAATTCTGAAATCAACCAAGAGTGATGACATCAATATTATAATTGGAGACTTTAATGCGAAAATAGGACAAGGTCGCCGTTCGCATTTAGTTGGAGATTATGGTCTAGGAGATTCCAATAAAAGAGGCGACAGAATGTTTGAGTTCTGTGAAGAACACAATATGGTTGTTGTCAACACATGGTACAAACTTCCTAAACGTAGACTTTACACATGGAGATCCCCACAGGACAATCCAACTATCCCCAACCCTATCAGAAACCAAATAGACTATGCATTGATTGGAGAACGTTTCAGAAATAGTATTAAACGTGCCACAACATACCCTGGTGCTGATATAGGATCGGATCACAATCCACTTGTTATTGACATCAGATTGAAGTTGAAGGTACTTGCAAGGAAAACCAAAAGAACGGGACTGAACACAGAGAAACTGAAAGATCCACTTACCAAAGATACAATGTCATCCGAGCTGAATTATAAATTGCAACAACTTAACAATGTCAACAGTGGTACAGTTGAAGAACAATGGAAAATTTTTAAAAACACAATACAGGATATAAGTAAGAAGCATTTGAAATCTGAAAAACTGACTCGTAAGAAGCAATGGATGACAGACCACATATTAAACTTAATGGAACAGCGTAGGGTAGTTAGTACCAAAAATCGCAATAGTGATGAATACAGGAACCTCCAAAGGATTATAAAACGTGAGATCAGGAATGCCAAGGAAGAGTGGATAAAAAAACAATGCGAAGAGTTAGAACAGTATGACCAGATGCATGATGCATTTAATCTGCATAGGAAACTAAAAGAACTGTCCGGTCTTAATAGTAAACCGAGACCATCATGCCTTACAGATGACTCAAACAATCTAATTTTGGATGATTCAATCATTCAAAAGAAGTGGGAAGATTATATTCAGAATCTCTTTAAAGACTCTCGCATTGACATTGAAATGCCACAGTGTGATCAAGGTCCTACTATATTAAAATCGGAATTATTACATGCTATTAAAAATTCAAAGACCAGAAAGGCAGGTGGACCTGACGAAATCTCCATGGAGGTTATCAAGCTGATTAATGAAAATAATGTTGACTGCTTACTCAAACTATTTAACAATATATATGACACAGGGATTATCCCCCAAGATTGGTTAACATCATTATTTATTACTATACCCAAAAAACCAAACCCAAGAAAATGTAATGACTATCGTCTTATAAGCCTTATGAGTCATATACTTAAACTATTTCTGAAGATTATACATGCAAGAATAAGACTGAAATGCGAGCAAGACCTGGATGATACCCAGTTTGGGTTCAGAAATGGCTTCGGTACCCGCGAAGCGTTGACTACAATAAATGTTTTACTCCAGAAATGCCATGATCAAAGAAAAAATGTTTATAGTTGCTTTATTGATTATGAAAAAGCATTTGACAGAGTCAAACACACAGAGTTGATAAAATTGCTTCAAAGATGTAATGTAGATGATAAGGATGTGAGAGTGATTAAAAATCTGTACCGGGACCAAAACGCTGTTATCAGACTTGAAAATGGAACCACTTCACAAAGTATTCCCATTCAGCGTGGAGTTAGACAAGGATGTGTACTCTCACCTACTTTGTTCAACATGTACTCTGACTTTGTCTTCAAGCAGGCGCTGACTGATATAGATATCGGCGTCAAGGTCAACGGTGTAGTCATCAATAACATTAGATATGCTGATGACACGGTTCTACTGGCAGATGGTATAGAAGACCTTCAACAGCTTTTGGATAGGATCAGTTCCACCGGTGAGCATTATGGTTTGAACATTAATGTCAGCAAAACTAAGCTGATGATTTTCAGTCGAGAAAGTCATCCAAATGCAAATCTTCGGCTGGGTGGTGTCAATATTGAAAGGGTAAAGCAGTTTAAGTACTTGGGCAGCATCATCACTGAGAATCTGGACCCCGATATAGAAATTAAATGTAGAATAGAAGCAGCTCGTGCAGCTTTTAATAAAATGAAAAATCTTCTCTGCAACGATAATATAAATTTGAAGCTCAGACAAAGAATGATCAAGTGTTATGTGTGGTCAGTTTTGCTTTATGGTGTCGAGGCATGGACCCTCAAAGTTAATATCATTAACCGCTTGGAGGCTTTTGAAATGTGGATCCACCGAAGGATGCTAAGAATATCCTGGACTGACATGATTAGCAACGTTGAAGTATTGCGTAGAGCAAATACACAGAGAGAATTGTTCACAACAATCAAGCTCCGTAAGACTTCATATTTTGGCCACATAATGAGAGGTGAAAAGTATGCAATCCTGCAACTTGTCATAAAGGGGAAGATTGAGGGTCGTAGAGGAGTTGGAAGAAGGCAGCACTCCTGGCTTCGGAACATTAGAGAATGGACCGGGATGAGAGGTGTGGAGGAGCTGTTCCGTGCTGCCCAGGACAGACAAGGTTTCTCCCAAGTGATCGTCAACGTCGGGGGGACCCGGCAGGACACATGAAGAATAAGAAGAAGTTGGCAGCGGTGCTTTCAACCATATAGTACTCCTCAACGTTTAGTCTGAAGACTAAGTAACGGCTGTTAGCGCCTGAATCCTGCCCATTTTTATGTTTTTCTATGTTACTGTATATCCAAAAGAGAAATACAGATTACATATAAGTCAAGTGATGTGACCACTTAACGAACGCCCATTTTCATGTCTGTCTACTGAATATCCAAAAGAGAAACACAGATTACATAGAAGTCAAGTGACATGACCACTTAATGAACGAGGCAGTTCGCAGCAGCCAGAATTTCCGAATTTTTCTACGTTTTTCTCCCATACATAAAAATTGTTTTGATAAATGATGTTTATATGATCAATGATGATAATGATTAAGAATATAAAGATAGCAGCTACCCCCCCCTCCTTCTCTTAAGTCCGTTAAATCCAACACGCTGCACTCCTCTACAAATTCCCCCAAATTATTCGTATAATATAATACATATTACAACCCTTTTGATCCAATTAGTCAAAAATAAGAGACATCCTCCCCTGCTGAGGGTTAAGAGCAAAACGAAGAACATGAGAGGCTGCGGCGATATCTAGATCTAAGATTTAGTCGGTTCGGAGCGCAAGAGAGATAGAGGGTTAATTAACCGCGTCTTCTATTGCGATAAACACGTCTTATTAATTGTAAAGGCTAATGTATGGAATATTCGCCGAGTTTGCCACAATACTACTGCCTTATATTATCCTACACGATGGCTTCATCAATTTAAGATTTCGAACAGCCTTAATAACACTTCATAATTTTTCTTGTTCAAAATTCTTCTCGTATTTGAAGGTTGGTAATCATCATGACTATCTTCAGAGAAGAATATAATTTTGAGGTCGATTTCTTCTTCCCTGCATAAATTTATTGATCCTAATCGATCCAATTCTTCTTCTTCCCAATGTCATGTCAGGTCCTCCCAACGTTGAATATCACCTGAGAGTAGACATCTTTGTCCCCGGCAGCCCGAAAAAGATCTCCAACGCCCCTTATGACAGTCCAATCATGTTTATTGCTGAGCCAGGAGATTTGCCTCCTGTCAATACCTCTTCGACCTTCTATTTTGCCTTGGATGATCAGATGCAGCGATTTGTACTTTGCTCCTCTAAGTACATGACCCAAGTAGGACACCTTTTGGATTTTTATATTAGTCAGCAACTCTCTTTTAACTTTGGCTCTTTGAAGAACCCTCGTGTTGCTGACCATATCCGTCCAGGGTATCCGTAGCATTCTCCGGTGCATCCACATTTCGAATGCTTCCAGTCGGTTCATACTACCAACTTTGAGGGTGCATGATTCCACTCCATGCAATAACACTGATCAAACGTAGCATTTGACTTACCGTTGTCGAAGTTTCAAGTTTAGATTACCATCGCAGAATACGCTTCTCATTTTATTAAAAGCCGCACGAGATGATTCAATTCTGCACTTAACTTCGGTTTCTGGGCAATCGATCCAATACGGAGGGGTAATATTATAGAACTTTTACCGTTGCTGATCCTATGGCGTGGAACGGTCTGCCTTTTTGTATTAGATATGTGTGGTGTGTGCCACTTTAGGAAGCACTTGAAGATATTCCTTTTCAAAAGGTTCATCAAAATTTATGATTGTTTATGAACACTTGACACATATTTTTTGAATCTTAGAAAATACAAGTAAGTCTGTTTCACTTGGTGGTGTCATGTTTATAATTATTCAATTAAATAAATAAAATACCTTGTTTTATTTTGTATTTACCACTATTTTATTTGAGTTAACTACCGGTTTCAAAGACCTCCATCTTCCTTGTTCGAAAACCACCCTTTTGACGCCTACCTAATTCATCCCTTTTATTAGCCACTTCACCCTTCCTCCTCTCCTGTACCTATTACAATTAGAAAACTTTTTAAATACATAATTTAGTTCATTTTCACCTGAAGAGGAAGACAGAGGTCTTAGAAACCGGCAGTTAACTCAATTAAACGGTGGTGAGTGCAAAATAAGTGTTTCATTTATTTTATTACTTCACGCATAAATTAAACTACACATAGGTTAGTCAAAAAGTTTTGAAAGCGGAGATGAAAATACATTTTTTTGGGAGCAAATTACTTTTATTGCTCAGTATAGTCTCCCATAAGATCAATACACTTGGTCCAACGATCTTCCAACTTTGTTGTCCCATCACGGAAGTGACTTTCTGGAAGGCCTGCAAAATACTCCTCTACGACGGCTATAACCTCTTCGTTTGATGAAAAATGCTTTCCACGAAGGAATTTTTTGAGGTGTGAGAGCAGCCAGAAGTCAGAGGGAGCTAAATCTGGCGAATAGGGTGGATGCTGCAACAATTCGTACCCCAATTCATTGATTTTCGCGATGGTATTTTGAGCTGTGTGAGTAGGTGCATTGTCTTGATGAAAAATGTTTTTTTTATTCTGCAAAGCGGGTCTTTTTTCACAATTTTTTTCATCCAACTGGTCCAAAAGGTCACAATAATAATCAAAGTTGATTGTCTTACCAGTTTGGAGATAATCTATTAATAAAATTCCTTTTGCATCCCAAAAAAACTGACGCTAACACCTTCTTGGCCGATTTCTGGACACGAACTCGCTTCGGAGCCAAAGTGCCTGGTTCACACCACTCTTTAGCCTCTTGTTTTGATTCAGGATCATGGTGGTAGACTCAAGTCTCATCCATAGTGATGAATCGACGCAGAAAATCCTTTTTATCCTTTCGAAATTGCTCCAAATGTGGCTCAGAAAGTCGCATTCGAACGTGTTTTTGTTGCGTTGTTAGCAAATGCGGTACCCATTGTGCACACAGTTTTTTGAAACCCAAAACTTCAGCCAAAATATACCATGTTGTTTCATGTGAGATGCCTATGGTGTCAGCTATCACATCCACAGTTGATTGATGATCTTTCAAAACCATATCCTGTATTTTCGCTATGATTTCTGGTGTTGATGCACTTTTTGGACGTCCTGAGCGTGGATCGTCTTCAACGCTTGTACGGCCACGCTTAAACTCCAAAACCCATCGGTGAACAGTTGGAAATGAAGGAGAAGACTCTTTTAATACTTTCACTATCTTTGCATGGATCTCAGTAGCCGATAAGTCTTCCAAAACAAAGAATTTAATCACTGCACGATATTCGGATTTTTCCATTGTTAAAAAATACACTGACACGTCAACTTCAAATGGCTAGTAAACAAAGAATGAATTGACAGATCGAAATGAAATTTTGTGTACGTTCTTATGAAACATGAAATATTAAAATGGCGTAGTTCAATTTTGGTTTTTCTACTGCTCCGTAGATGTCGTTTTCAAAACTTAAGGACTAACCTATTAAAGCCCAGTGTATTAATACCACGCAGTGGAAGATCCACAAAGGTTTGTTTGTAGTTCGTCTACCATTGTAATTTTTTTTTCGATTTTCTTCCTCAATGTGTTTTTCGAAACATATTCAAATGCGGGGATCTACTTAATCTAATAGTCGCAGCCAGCGGCGGCTTGTCCTGATGTGCGCTGGTGCTGAGCACCAACGCACCTCGAAACGCTGAGCGAATATGAAATATCACTGTCTCACGGTTTACCCTATATGATTTAGCGTTTCCGTCCGGTGCGCATTGGAGATTGCTCCGGTAATATTGGCAAACTTGGCCAGTCAATTTGAAAAGAATATGTATTTTTATTTTATTACTTTTTTTTAAATTTTCACTTTCATAAAAATACTCGTACTATTTGTCAGCATTCTCATACATATTTAACAGTTTTGGTAGTCATGATTGCGAATATATAATTTAATTATTGCGAATTATTTCTCCGGTTCAGCGCACCAATACACCTCCAGACCAGCCACCGCTGGTCGCAGCCACTGTCTTTTAACTTAACAGCTATTTCTTAAAAAGAAAAACGATTTCGATCTTCTAGAGTAGATCGCGCTGGATGGGAACTTATTTTGTCCCCCGTAACAACGCGAATGGGGATAAGATCAAATTGAATATTAATATAGAGAAACAAAAAACGTTTTTTTTTTCTAAAAAATTAATCAAAGTAGTTTCCAAAAAATAACTAAAACAACACAAATAAATTAAAACCAATTCTCGTTTTAACTTGGAAAAAAAAATACAATAAATCTCCACAGATTTTGAAATATTTCGTTTTGGTGAAATGCTAAATAAGCAAATTTATGAATAAAACTCTGAAAATTAGCGCTATTGTTCATTTTCATGCCGGAAACCCGCCCCAGTGCACAACTGACCAAACGAAATGCTCCTTCAGCAGCAACCAGAAACTGAAAGGCAGAAACGGCAACTGAAGTTCAGCAACGCAAGCTGAAGTTTCCGCTACGCCCGTTTAGATTTTTTTTCCACTTCATATTGGAACGGGAAATTTCCAATACGAGTAACGACGCGACACGTTGACGATATTAAATTCCTCACTGCCTTCAGGTCTCGAGTTAATTTATAATTATTTACATATTTTATATACGAGTATAATGGAAAAATTTAACTAGGTCAAATTTTTTGTTCTTAGAAATTTTCTGGAAACATTTTTAAAGTAAAGATTTTAATCTGTTCCGAAACTTTTTCAATTAAAGTATAGAAAATTTATGTTAAAAAACTCATATATTACATTATAGGTGAGAATGTCTGCACAATTATACTACATTATTGGTGAGTATGTCTGCACAATTATACTACATTATAGGTGAGTATGTCTGCACAATTATACTACATTATAGGTGAGTATGTCTGCACAATTATACTACATTAAAGGTGAGTATGTCTGCACAATTAATTTATTCATTCATGTATTCATTGTACTGCACAATTATACTATTATACATTATTGGTGAGTATGTCTGCACAATTATACTACATTATAGGTGAGTATGTCTGCACAATTATACTACATTATAGGTGAGTATGTCTGCACAATTATACTACATTAAAGGTGAGTATGTCTGCACAATTAATTTATTCATTCATGTATTCATTGTACTGCACAATTATACTATTATACATTATTGGTGAGTATGTCTGCACAATTATACTACATTATAGGTGAGTATGTCTGCACAATTATACTACATTATAGGTGAGTATGTCTGCACAATTATACTACATTAAAGGTGAGTATGTCTGCACAATTAATTTATTCATTCATGTATTCATTGTACTGCACAATTATACTATTATACATTATTGGTGAGTATGTCTGCACAATTATACTACATTATAGGTGAGTATGTCTGCACAATTATACTACATTATAGGTGAGTATGTCTGCACAATTATACTACATTAAAGGTGAGTATGTCTGCACAATTAATTTATTCATTCATGTATTCATTGTACTGCACAATTATACTATTATACATTATTGGTGAGTATGTCTGCACAATTATACTACATTATAGGTGAGTATGTCTGCACAATTATACTACATTATAGGTGAGAATGTCTGCACAATTATACTACATTATAGGTGAGTATGTCTGCACAATTATACTACATTATAGGTGAGTATGTCTGCACAATTATACTACATTATAGGTGAGTATGTCTGTACAATTATACTACATTATAGGTGAGTATGTCTGCACAATTATACTACATGATAGGTGAGTATGTCCGCACAATTATACTAAATTATAAGTGAATATGTCTGCACAATTAATTTATTCATTCATGTATTCATTGTAATTTATTTTATCAAACACTGTTTATTCCACTTTTTTGTGACGGTATAACCCTACCGGTTTCAAGGTTTTCACCTCATCTTCAGGGGAGCGCAAACATGACTTGTTTGCGCTCCCCTGAAGATGAGGTGAAAGCTTTGAAACCGGTAGGGTTATACCGTCACAAAAAAGTGGAATAAACAGTGTTTGATAAAAATAAATTACAATGTATTTAAACCTCCCAACGTTATTGCCTTAACTATAAACAACACATGTATTCATTACTATGATTCATTCAATCATTAATTCTCAGTTCAAATCGATTCATAAAAACCCGGACAGATTTTTTTGTTGCACAGCATTCGACTCTGGGCATTTTGAGCCATTGTTTCTTGCGTGCAGTAGTTCGTTTGTTCTTTTTTTGGCTGTTCATTATACGAATAATGTTCTTTTATGGATATTTATTACAGAAATTAGATATTTATTACAGATATTAGATATTTATCACGGATTACAACCACCGTTACTATGTCTTACCTCTCGCCATCCAATCTGGAAGTCTGGCAAGTATAGCAAATAAACAACAGACCGATCGCTGATAAATGGCGGTCTCGTTAGACGTAGTGTAACAAGAAAAATAGGCATCTTACAGTTGACCTGACGATGGGGGTGCTTGGATTTTCCCTGCCTTAGAAGGAATGATGTACTTAAATAGCACTAGATGCGGAGTGGGCAGCACTGTACATGACATACAAATGCGTCCTAGCGAAGTCACCTTTCTGTGAGTGCAGAGAGATTAAGACTATGGGCCACATCGAAAGCCGCCGAAAAGGCGGAAGGACAGCTGGACGTCATCATCCCATGACAGCCCTCTGGGCTCTGGAGGCGTGCTGTAGATATATAATCTCAAACTAGACGCTATGATCTGGTTGGAAAAAAATCTGTGTGTGAGGGTCAAACGTGGAGATGGTAGATTTTTATGTTTTCTAGTTAAACCTTGTATAAGTCTAATCACGTACACTGTGAATTAGCATTTTATTTTGTGAAAATCGTTCGTAGTTGTAATCGATTGTAAATTAATAAATATAGTGCGTCATTGAATAGTGGGTCTGCCCTGTGAATAACGTACTATATAATTTGTCTGCTTAACCTGAGCGTGAATGTACGTTCAAACTCCAACGATAATTTATATGCACGCAGTGTAAGGGTTTTATCAAAGGTTTATTTAAATTATAATACAATATGCGGAAAAAATCCCTTTTGGTAGTAAATTTACAACACTAATGACCTCTTCGTCTAACAGAGACAATAGACTGACGCGGCCACTCCATATCTCCGATTATGGCTGTGGAATCCAATATTAGACACGCATCTTCTCCCACATCGAAGGACGAGATTCAAATTTAAAATTTAGCCAAATTCACATACTGTCTTTACTGTATAATATCTTTAACGGTCTCGCCGCCCCCTCTATCTCGCCGAAAATTTTCCGCGTCTTTCCAATCATGGATTAGCGCTACGCTCAAACAGAGATTGTTTATTGGCCTTTCCAGTTCACCGCTCCTTTTTTTTTACGTCGTCCTTTACTGTCCATGCAGTGAGACTCTGGAATAAGTTACAAACCAATATAAGACTTGCTCCGTCCTTGGCATGCTTTAAAGGAGCGACTGAAAAACTCTTAATTTCTAGTCAGTTAAATAACGTGTTTCATTCCTGATTTTTATTTTCCTTTCCTCTCCACCATGCCTTCCTTTCCTTTTGATTGATGATATTTCACTTTATATGAAAAAGAATGTTCGGGTGATTGCCCGTCTTTGTGGGATTCGTGGGCATGTGCTCACGTATATGTTTATGGATTTCGTTGGGATGGATAGTCATTTGAATGATTTATGCGACCACGTAATGTGCTTCATTTACTTTTATCTGGTTGTTTGGAAGAGGTTGCCGCCTGGAAATAAGCCCACCAGATTGTATTTGCAATAAAAGTGTTAAATAAAATAAAATAAAATAAAGGTGGACAGAATCCTCAGCCATCTCATAAAACTGTTTACTCTGATCGCGGTCAAGCTGCCCTTCTCGAACAATACTTTTTCAGGGGTTTCGGTTTTTGGCTTGTTCCTCCCAACGCAGATCATCTGCGTCAAATAACGAAATATCTATTTTGCAGTTATGTACAAACATTTAATATTCTTATAATTATAAGACATGAAAAAAAGAAAGGAAAGGTATTAGATTGTAATTATGTGAGCTTAGACTGATTGTGTGAAGGTGAGTGAATAATTTAGTGAATTAGAACATTTTTCGATAAGTGTTGAGAATCTGGTTGCACATTGAAAAACTGGAAAAGTGAAGTAATCGTTCCATTACATAAAAGTTAAGGTGCAAAAATGGACTATGGAAGTTATAGAGGCATTAGCTTATTGAGTGTAGTAAGTAAACTATATGGAAAAATGTATAGCCAGGATGACAAGAACGTGTGGAATGCTCAGGGTGCCTTACCCTCATTGGTGGAACAGGGTGCGTTGATC
Source organism: Odontocerum albicorne (assembly GCA_949825065.1). Classification (NCBI taxonomy): domain Eukaryota; kingdom Metazoa; phylum Arthropoda; class Insecta; order Trichoptera; family Odontoceridae; genus Odontocerum; species Odontocerum albicorne. Next base: position 1,254,060 of record OX463855.1, read on the forward strand.
AACATTTTTACGTAAGTTTGTAGAAATATCAAGGATAAAAGCCGGTATGTAAGTTTCTAGAAATATGAATGGTAAAAAGCGGTATATAAGTTTGTAGAAATATGAATGATAAAAGCCGGTATGTAAGTTTGTAGAAATATGAATGATAAAAGCCGATATGTAAGTTTGTAGAAATATGAATGATAAAAGTCGATATGTAAGTTTGTAGAAATATGAATGATAAAATCCGGTACGTATGTTTGAAGAAATGTGAATGATTAAATACGGTACGGAAGTTTGTAGAAATATGAATGATAAAAGCCGGTATTTAAGTTTGTAATAATATGAATGATAAAAGCCGGCATGTAAGTTTGTAGAAAAATGAATGATAAAAACCGGTATGTAAGTTAGTCGAGACATGAATGATAAAAGCCGATATGTAAGTTTGTTGAAATATGAATGATAAAAGCCGGTATATAAGTTTGTAGAAATATGAATGATAAAAGACAATATGTTAGTTTGTAGAAATATGAATGATAAAAGCCGATATGTAAGTTTGTATAAATATGAATTATAAAAGCCGGTATGTAAGTTTGTAGAAATATGAATGGTATAAGTTGGTATAAATGGTAAAAGTAGAGGTTCTGTGTAAAAATGTATAGATAAAGAATAGGCAAAAACTATGTGTCGCAATAGAAAAGGTTGACGTTCTCTTATTTTAACTACCCCGACACAGAGACGGTGTGATTGTATGAATGTTTATATGTATCACAGGAGAACTATATTTTTTGAAAAGAAAACTCGCTATTAACCGCCACTAAATCAATAAATCATACTTCATAAGCGTGTCTTAAATATATGAAGAAAAAAAAAAGAAATATGAAAGAGAAAGCAAAGAAGACTTGGACGAAAATAAAAGTCGACAATTTATTTTTATTCCCATCCCCTTCAGAGACACGGCACGATGGTGATTCCGTCTATGAATAATGAACGAAATACTTCCTTAGCAGATTTCAGTCGAACTTTGTATTTTTTTCAGGAAGGAATTTAATGCAGGGCTTGTTGTAAAAACTACCACTTTATATCCCTTAACTTTTTACTGTCTGTCACAGTTTTATGTCCCACCATACATTATTTATGTTCGTTTTAAGTAACGTGATTCGATGTACATGAATATTTTACTTTCATGAATCGAAATTTACTAGCGGTACCGAGTTATATGACGTTATTTATAATCGCAACGTGTGACTATTTCAAACATTAAATTACAGTCTTATTAAAATCCAGATCATTAAAACTTCAGAAGTGGTATATGGTTTTATTCAATAATAACAGTTTGTAAGGGTCACATAATAAACTTAGTTCGGTGAGAGATTTCAAGGATGTTCTGAACCAGACTTAATAATTTATAATAATTCTGCTATTAAACAGATTAATGATTGTTTAGCGGAATGTCCTAGTAGGACGCGCTGATGATTTTGATTGTTTGGTATTTAAATAAAATACGTCAATTAGCAATGGGGAAGCAGAGAGTGAATGAATCGATGAATAATAAATAGTGGTTAATGATTAATGATGCTTTATTTATCGGTAAGTAGGTATTTATACATTTCAGAATGGGCGCGGGAGTGCGCCCGCCTTATATTTTTATCTCGCTTCTGTGCGTGCAGAGATGGTCGATTGAAATATTCCAGACATCGCAAACAATATTGTGGGTAGACAATTTGTTGGCGAAAACGGCGAGACAGCGCGATGCGTTCTCTTTCTACTGTGGAATGTATCGTAAATAGTATTTGTGGGTACAATTTCAATGTTTTGGTATGCGGCCTTTGGACATATCCAAAGGTCGTTTCGTCGGTCGTTGACCTGTGTGTTGACAATATTTCAGCGACGACAGTAGTTCCTACAATTGTATTACATCGTTGTGTATACTAAAATCTAGCGCGATTGTTACTATGCAGCAATCTTTTCCAACCAAAGTAAAGGATATTTAAACTTATCTCAAAGAAAACCAGGATGTGACCATTTAAAAAAATATGAGTATTAGAGGTAATTGAACCCGCAACCTCCGGGTAGTAAGACAGGCATCTTACATTTGTGTATTAATGTAAATTATTACATGATTGATTTCAATGGATCTGAGGGGAAAACTAATCGAGAATGTTTTTCAAACTGTTTTCTCAAATAAGGGGATGAAAATACACATTTAAAAGCTTTCAAACATTTTGTATGTGAAAACGTATTTACAAAACAACTTACATATTTGTGTTAACTCTCATTTTCCCCAAATTCTCAACAAAGCAGTTAATCCGTTATTTTAGAGTCAACAAAAGTAAAGCAGAAGCAGTTTACATTTTAAAGGTCCTGCATAAAAACAGATTTAATCAAATAATAAATATATTCATTGTAATTTGTTTTATCAAACACTGTTTATAACCCTAACGGTATAACCCTACCTTTATGATGAGATGGTATAACCCTGGTAGGGTTATACCATCTCATCATAAAGTGGAATAAACAGTGTTTAATAAAAAAAAATACAATGTCTTGAAACCTCCACAATGTTAAAGCCTTAACTATTAATATTTTCATTTCAATTTGCATTCATGCTTAAGCCGTGAAAGAAAAATACTAATTGGTGACCAAAGGAATAAATAAAATAGTTCTTTGAGGTATTGTTTTAGGGAAACAGAGGAGTTTTATTATTGTAGAACACTTTCATGCAAATACATCTGGCAAATTATTGAACACTTTCATGTAAATACATCTGGCACGTTGTTGAGCACTTTCATGTAAATACATCTGGCAGATTGTTAAACGCTTTTATTTAAACACATCTGGCAGATCGTTGAACACTTTCATGTCAATACATCTGGCAGATTGTTGAACACTTTCATGTAAATACATCTGGCAGATTGCAGAACACTTTCATACAAATACATCTAGCAAGTTGTTGAGCACTTTCATGTAAATACATCTGGCAGATTATTGAACGCTTTCATTTAAACACATCTGGCAGATCGTTGAACACTTTCATGTAAATACATCTGGCAGATTGTAGAACACTTTCATGCAAATACATCTGGCCAGTTGTTGAGCACTTTCATATAAATACATCTGGCAGATTTTTGAACACTTTCATTTAAACACATCTGGCAGATCGTTGAACACTTTCACGTAAATACATCTGGCAGATTGTTGAACACTTTCATGTAAATAAATCTGGCAGATTATTGAGCACTTTCATGTAAATACATTTGGCAGATTGTTGAACACTTTTATGTAAATACATCTGGCAGATTGTTGAACATTTTCATGTAAATACATCTGGCAGATTTACAAACAGAAATATTTTTTTTCAATCAACTATTTTTTTTATTCAAAATTATCATCAGTATTCATAATTCAGTAAAATAATACAACATTTGAGTAAAAGTTGTAACCAATTTGAAAACGAAAGATATGTGTCGAGTAAAATAGTTGAACACGGGTGGAAACTGTTAAGAAGTTGAGAAACATTTTGAATATTTTTTTTAAATAGTGTTGAAGCAAATATAACTGGATTTAAAAAATAATTTCTAAATCAAACTGCAAAATAGCACATGTAGAATAATGTTTAATGTATTGAAGTCAAATGATTTTTCCATCATCAGATCAAAGGGAGAGTCCATGCCAAGAAATAAAATTGATGCTTTCACAGAGGTACTGAAAACTAGACCAGAATGGAAGTAAGAGGCGATCTGCGCTGGGGTAGATAAAGAACAAATAAGAGGCGATCTGCGCTGGGGTAGATAAGTAACAAATAAGAGGTGATCTGCGCTGAGGTAAATAAAGAAGAATTAAGAGGCGGGTTGCGCTGGGGTAGATAAAGAAGAATTAAGAGGCGATCTGCGCTGGGGTAGATAAAGAAGTTAGATTAGATCTGCACTGGGGTAGATAAAGAAGAAGTAAGAGGCAATCTACGCTGTCGTATATACTCGTAAATAAGAAGTTAGCGGCGATCTGCGCTGAGGTAGATAAAGAAGAAGTAAGAGGCGATCTGTGTTGGGGAAGATGAAAAAGAAGAAAATGATTTTGGTTATGACCTACCTCAACCAATCACATCTGGAATTTTTTATTTGGCTTGCTTTTTTTCTGTAAAATATGTGCTTAATAACATGAGAAAACTTTTTTGTCACGATGTCAATTTAAAACTTCGACAAAGAATTATGATGCAATATACTCGTAAATGACTGTACTGTTATGTGGAATGGAGATATGGACCCTCAAGATGAAAATCATACTCGTAAACCGATTGAAAGCATTTGAAATTTAGATCCATAAGACAATGCTTCGAATTCCATGCAGATAAGGGTTGCATCACAATTATCCTTTTAAGAGCGACAACAAAAATAACGCTGCTGATTAAGGTAAAAATTAATAAGGTGCCAACTACTTGGGATATGTTCTGCATGTCTCAAAATATCGAGTCCTGCAGCTCATTTGTAAAGGAAAAATTAACTATCGTCACAATGCTGGAAGAAAACAGTTGTCCTTTCTCCGCAACGTTTGAGAGTGGAACGATATACAACGAGTTGAACTGTTCCATAACGCACTGAATAGTGAAGCCTTTGCCAAAGTAATAGCTGACGTCAGGGGGCTTGATACGAGAAAAAAAAACATCTACTCTTTTTTATTCCTTTTGCGAGAGAAAAACTTAAAAGGAAATATAAAACCTTTTATATTTTCCAAGAAATTTTAGCATTGACGCATGAGTTCTAAGAATTAAATTGATTATTTAAACCATGAAAGCTTAGAGTAAATATTCCAACAGTTAAAATTAAGTTTAAAGCGAAATTGATATTAAGACTTATATAGTAGTACATTTATACAAAATTTACTTTAAAGCCCAATTATTCTAATCAAACGAATCCACTTAGTTTGTAGACATATAATATTTTAACTGAAAGAAATATACTTCACTTAATTAAAAAATATATTGAAACCGTAAAAATAAGTGGATTTTACAAAAAAGAAACATGTTTCATGTATGGGAGTAAAACGTAAATATAGAAAAAGACTCAAAGGGAAAAAGTAAATGCTTTAGAAATGCATGCATTAAGAAGAATTTTCTGGGTTGAAAACATATGACAGAATACGGAATTAATCGATTAGAGATAAACGTGAATTGAAGGCTGGTATAAGATAAACAAAATTCCTTGGAAATAGTTTTGGCGTGTAGAATGTGAGAGGAAGGCGTGTCAGATTAAGGTAAATGAAAGTAAAAATAGATGAAATGAATGATATTTTGAAAAAAAAAAGCAAATAAAATAATTAGAGAAATTGTAGGACTCGTATGAGAAAACGTATGATTGTAGAAGTGACAAAAGATGTGTGTCATGATAGAAAAATCTGATTGTTTGTCCTCTCTGGTCCATTTGATTCCTGTTGGACCCTTTTTTGTTTTAAAAAGAGTTCTAGCCTCGTTTTCACACAAAGCCTCTTTAGTATATTTCCTGTTGGTTTGATAAGATTACAGCGTGGCAATATACCCACCAGGCTATACAGTTTAAAGCCAAACCAAAAAAAATTACCACACTATACATTTCAAATATATCTGACATTAAACCAATGATTCAAGTTAAAGGAAACGTGGTAAAAAGGCTTTTATATACATTATCTTTAAACTTTACCAGTGGTCAAAAAATATGTTTTCTGAATACAAATAGATTGCATTCGCGAAACATATGTTAAACCACTAATGTGGTAAAGAGTTTATTTAAATTATTTGCAAACTTAATATATACTTGACTGCGCGGTAAGCCTACTAGATTACTGAGTAGATTACTTATTGGAAACCCGTACAATCAGATTCAGTGGTACTTTCTTTCGAAAACCCCTTATTTGCAGTTTTGCCTTGCATCCAGTCATCTATTTAGAGTATTTTTACTGATCTTCAAGTAAGCTAAGATGGTTGATATTTAAGTGTCATCTTTTTCTAGAGCTCCTTGCAATCATCAGACTTTTTTTATTTTCATTTTAGAAAACAGTATTTGTCTGAAGTAATCGCCAGTTCTTACGCACTCCTCATGAAACATTTCCTAGATTTCAATTTCAATATTGCTAGTTGGTGTCCATATAAGAGGTTACTTGAGATTGTGGTAACCACAGACAGGTGATCCACGTCCTCCTCTGTTAGGTTAAGACTGAAAATCTCTATATTGTATAGAATAGTTTAGTAGGAATCGTTGAGTTAAACAAAACAGCGAGGTTTTTTCTAGCTACCAGACATCATCCCTAATATTATATATAACCCAATACCCTCCAACGCTTCACCCTTATCGTGGGGCTTAAAATTAACAAAGATACACTCCTTTCAAATTATAACCAATTCTCAAGACGATTGTCACTCTTACAAACACCTCGATAATTTTAAATGATCATATTGGATGTTGCGTACAAAATATTTCAATCAGGTACGTTTGACAGTTTTTCACACACATCTTGCATGCATGTACTAAAAATTCTATATTAAAAAAATGGCATTGATGTCACGTGCAGTAAATATTCAAACCAATATTTAAAGAGTGACCAAATGACATTGATGTCATGTGCAGTGAAGGTTCAAACAAATCTTTAAATAGTGACCGAACTCTTAAGAAAAAACATATTATTTTAACACTCGCCAAGATATTCTTGAAAAATCATTAAGTTTCGTTTTTATTGTGAATAAATAACATTTAAACTAGACTAACGAAATAAACGTAGGTAGATCCAATTGGTTTATAGTACAAAGTCACTTATTGATCAAAAATATTTGAGGTTTTATCAATATTTTGACTTCCGCTTTGCCAACATACGTCACTCATTTACATATGATATCAGACAGAGTGGCGATATTTATTAATTAACCACCACTAGGTGAGTCGATCCAAGGTTTCTGTGAGCGGATTACAGCGCAGTACCACAAGATTATGTGAAAATTATATGCGTCTCGGCCTTCGAGTCAACGCTGGTAAAACATAATTCATGTACAACGATGCATGCCCGGATGGAGGCACGCCGATGATGATAAACGGCAATCGGATCCACCAGGTGAATACATTCAGATACCTGGGTGCCACCATCACCTCCAATGGTGATCTCCGGAGGGAGCTGCCCATCCGCATCGGAGCTGCCAGCGGGGCGTTCAACAACATTAATAGGATTTGGAAGGCGACTGGATTCAACGTCATAACAAAATGCCACCTGTTTAACGCATGTGTCATCCCGATCCTCCTGTACGGCTGTGTATCTTGGCATCTCACCAAGGCTCAGAAGCGCAAGATACTTCGTTTTGAAAACAGGTGTCTCAGGAGGATATTGGGAATCAGGTGGTATGACCACATAACAAACGACGCTGTACGCCGGCGCACCCGACAGGGGTCTGTCGTTACTGTAATTTGGGAGAGGCGATGGTCCTGGCTGGGACATGCTCTGGCCGAAGAGAGCGCTGTTTTTCTGTCCATTGGGGTCCCGACGGCCTGGAAAACCCTCTCTCACGGTGTACTGTTCCTATGACAAGGAAGTCAGGGCGTTAGAAATGTCGTGAAGAAAGATTACCAACACCGCCCAAAACCGCTCTGAATGGAGAAGACTGGTGGCCTCCCTACGCTCCCTTGTGGAGCTTTAAAAGAAAAGGGTGAAATTGAATTGAGGTGAGTCGAGGTTACATATTTTTTTTAAAACACGTGTGATTGTCAATTATATATTTTTTATTTCATTGTTAATCAATACCGTAGAAATGCTTAAGCATAAAATTAAGATAAAAGACGCGCCACCTCTGTAGACAGATAAGCATTGTTCCACTAAGACAACGAAGGTTTACAAGTTCTAATTACTTAGTGAAATTTCCACATTTGATAACTGAAGCCCACGACATGGCCCTTCGATGGAAATCTAGGTCCGTAGTTGATTTGGGAAGAGCTGTCACATTAGCATAATATGACCGTCAATCATGGCGCCTTCCCATCCATTAACCCTCTTCCTATCTTTACTCTTCTCAGATAAGTATATATCTCAAGATATTTAAGACTAAGGGTCCATTCTATATTTCGCATGATTTTACCTAAAAACGTATTGGCATCTTTATCTGATTATAAAGATCAATCAATGTATGTTGAATATACAGTTATAAAACAAACACAGTTTTACTACCAAATGTTTCGACTTTTACTTTATGGAACTCCATATTAAAATATCTAATAATACATTACTTTAATATTTTATAAATTACATTATTCCCGCAAGTGTTTCTACCTCCTACCTCGAGGTTATTTTTTTAGCCAAACGATTTCAAACTGAGAATGTATCGCTGGAAGATAGCCTCGGGATAGGAGTTGGAAACACGAGTAGCGAGAATTTATGTAATTAGTGGAATACCAAATTAATTTAGTATTAAATACAGTTTTATAACGATAAAAATTATTTTTAACGTACACTTAATTTTGACGTCTAAAATAATGCAGATTTATATTTTTTTAAATTTAGAATACGCATTAATACGAAATAAACATTAAAACATAAACATGAATCGTTTAAACTATAATCAGAATACGTTCAAATTTTGTTATAAAATAAAAGTACAAGTTGAATATAAGAAGGTGATGGCTGTGGCCATTAGATTAGGAACTTCCGTGCATTTGCATTTGTTTAGATAGGAAGAGTGTATTTTTGTCCTCAAAATACGACAGTAACATTGATGTTGGTTGGGTAGCAAAATAAGCCCACTAGAGGAATTTGATTCCAAATTTTTCATACAAAACACAAAATTCTTATCATTCTGCAATCAAGCAAAGATTTAAACAATTGGCACGAAAACAACACTAACTTTTGCTTACACATTTAAGATGGAAGGCCAAGTGAAGTGCGGTATCGAAAAAAAAAAAACAGCGGCAAGCAATAGAGCGAATGGTGGGTTTCACAATGTGTTAACGGACCGGAGTATTTCAATAAGAAAGCTTCTTATAATGTTATATTTGCTTCTTATAATGTAATATAATATAGTAATAATTCTTATAATGTAATTTTCGCTTCTTATAATGTAATGTAATATTGCCCTAATTCTTATAATGTAATATTCGCCCCAATCTTTAGGATAGGCAAGTAAAAATTGGAAGAGGCAAAAAGTGATCAATTAATGATAAATGTGGTAGAAATGAGAGCGTTACGTAGAATGCGTAAAAAAATGTGTATGATAGAAAAAAACTAGAGCATTAGTAAATAATGTGGATTGAAAACAGAATGTATAAGAGATGTTGGTCACGAAAAAAGATTTATTAATGAAGGACTTATAAGAAGAATATAGTTGCATAAAAGTACGAGTTGTAAAGAAGGGACAAAAAGATTGGTAAGACTTATTAAAATATATCTCAACCAAGTGAATTCATCTTTAAAATATAGAAGAGTGAGAAGTCTTTACAATTGACGAATGTGCATGGCGAGGTGCATGGAAGTTGCGAAATCGAAAGATGTGTGCGAGGATAGAACGAAATGAGGATCTTTTCTCTCTGCTAATCATAAGAAGAACATGTCGTGATGGTGATTTAATTGTGAAGTAAAAATACACAATGCCTGGTGAGTTTGTTAATTATTTTGGCATCTGTCCGGGGACAGGTATTTTCAATAAAATCGCGCCAACACATTAATTTTCTTTTTGTTCAACTTGCCAAACGTCTTGAGTAGCACCACTGATTCAAGATGCATAAATTGTGTGTGTTTTTATTTAATATCGCGAGTGTATGTTAAGTTAGCTGTCTCAGATCAGGTAAAGAGCCTAAGGAGACAGTTATATAGACCGGTGTAAACATTTGAATAAAGTAATGCAAGAATGTTGCCAATACCTACTTATAATGATAATAATAATAAATAGGCAACATACTATATATTGCCATTTAAATAGCAAACTCTCCTCAAATGCGCCTTAGCTCGGGATTCGATTTCAAAATATATAAATACTAATTATAAAATAAATCTATGTTAGGATAGAATATAAATATATTTGGTAAGAAACCACAAAAAACTTACCAAGGAAATAAGAATTACAAAGGGACCTTTGTTGATCATTCGTTGACCTCCCAAAAAGGGTTGCCTTCAAGTGATTCCTAAAGCTCCACACGCCACCCATATCTCTAGCACAAAGAGGTAGACCATTCCACACCACAGGATCAGTAGCGGCAAAAGCTCTATCAGAGTACCCCGCCCAATCGGATCGATTTGAAACAATTAATTTATATATGAGACACTGATTCTTAAGATACAATGGAGGCATCCTATTAAGGGACTTGAAGATATTACAATGAAGAGTTGAGCGTAACGTGCTTACTCTCGCAATTATTACCTTAAAGTCTTGATAGATGAGGCTGAAAAAAATCACTTCAACATTTCAGCATCCCCAATGCGGGTTTTTTTATTTGATAATAGCTGATGATATTTAATAAATAATTGTACAATGTATATTTTTAAACTGAATTCTTGAATGAATGGCAGGTTTTGAATCTACCCCCGTATGTATGTAAGCAGGTTGCACCCCCACCCTTGCTCCCTTGTTGCGCCCCCGGGCCTCAACAACCGGAAATGAGAATTGCGCTTAATAAATTAACATCTCGTCACCACCGCAGTGCCGGGCTGACACCAAAGCGCCTCGCTCAGGGCCAATTTTGGTAATCCAACAATTTTCAAACTTAAAAAAAAACAAACAAACAGGAAATCGGAACTCAAATCGTCAGAGCAGATGGTTTTTTTTTTCATTAATGAAAAAATAAAACAACAATTAATAGTTGAAATAATAATTATTTGATTTTTTTTATTCAGAAGGACAAAAAAATTAACAGTGAAGTGTGTTACATTACACTTCGGTTGTATCATATACAATCGGGCGGGATTCTTGCTATGCGCAATTAACTACAAAACAACCAGAAAGATATTAAATGGCAATCTGGAGTTGCCCCAGACTGAAATAGATGGAGGCGGTTTTACCGCCCGGAGAATCATGTATTTTATATATCGTGCCGTCTCCCTATCGGGATAGGCAGAAATGAAATAGCGCCAAACTTTCTGTTGGTTTGTGGGTACATTTATATTTACCATGTTGACAATATTAGTAATTAAACCAATCAAGGAACTTTACACTTTCCTATCGCAGCACACATATTTTGCATTTTTTTCATCCATACATCTTCTAATACAGCTCCTACGATTCTACTGGCTTTAAACATTTCTTACTTTCAAAATATCGTACACATGATCCAATCATACATTGTTTGGTATTCCTCTACCACGTGTTCCACTCACATTTACACAGTATATTTGTTTAGTTAGTCTTTCTTCATTAATTCGTTCTACGTACACCAACCATCTCAGAATGGTCTTCTTTATATTGCTCAACACATCAATCTTAAGTTCACACTCATCTCTAATCACTTAATTCTGTATTCTGCCATAGTCACCTTTATCCATAAAAAACTAGCATTGGCCTCACCCACACTCCCAAATCTCGTCATACATGGTCTTTGGCTTCTCATGTTACCTTTTTTTCTCCCAGTTAAAACATTTCTCTTCAACTCTTTTCCTCACACGCTACTTATTCCAGACATGAATACTTATTTTGTAGCTCTTTCAGAAACGACCGCCTAAAATTCCTCCGAATAACCTTAGATTTCTCCCAATTGTGTTATTTCTAGAAAAAATCTAGAATTTAATTGCAATACCACATTCATGAAGTCTTTGTGAAAGTTATTGATCAAAAACGCTTTTATTAAAGTAAAGTCCTTAAATATTCTTTGTTTCCTGCATACGAATTTATTCCATAGGTAACAGCTGAAAAGTAAACTAACACTTAGCATAAAAGCTTTCAAACTACCACTGAAACGTAGTATTATTATATCAAGAAGATATTATTATTCCTGAAATTTGCATTTTGCGTTTTCAGAAGGATACACAACTTCTTATCATTCCTGAAAGCGCACTGTTTGATAGTCACATGAACACGGGGATGTGAGAATGCAAACTCAACTGACAGACAAAGGATTCTTGAAGCATCTCAAAGAACAAACAATAACTCGGAGTTGATAATTCACTGAATGGTATGTTACGGCGCGTGACGCAAGTCTACCATATACTCGTATATATATATTGTATCATCTTTATCATTGTGCTTTATAGTGGTGAATATAATTTATGTAGCAAACATAATTTACTTTAATGGGAATTTCATTGTCATATCTTTAACGAAAGTCCCTATCAAACAGTTGGAGACTTTCTGATATTCACTTTTGTAAATGTTTATTTCGAATAACTTTAAATTTATTTACTGATATCCAAATATATTTAAAGTACTTAAAATTATTAATCAGAGATTTTGGTTTTAACTTTATAGAATTCTAGATAAAAATAAATTATAGTAGAAATGCAGTAGAATACAATTACATAAGCGTTGTCTGGACGGACCCTGGACGGATATCGTCAGCAACACAAGGGTTCTTCAAAGAGCCAAAGTTAATAGAGAGTTGCTAACTCATATTAAAATCCGAAAGGTGTCATATTTGGGTGATGTACTTAGAGGAGAAAAGTACAAATTACTGCACCTGATCATCCAAGGAAAAATAGAGGGTCGAAGAGGTGTTGGCAGGAGGCAAATCTCCTGGCTCCGCAATATACGTGATTGGGCTGGCATAAGGGGCGTTGGGGATCTTTTTTGGGCTTCCGAGGACAAAGATGTCTACTCTCAGGTGATATTCAACGTTGAAGGGGCCTGACATGACACTGGGAAGAAGAAGAAGCGTTGTCTATCTAAGATTAACTTTTCAGAATAAACAAATCATAATAAAACTGCTTAACTAAAACTGCTTAACTATTTCAATGTATTACTGCCTAACTATTTCAATGTTATCTCAATTATTTCGTTTCCCATTTGTCATCTTGTAAAATTTGGACTCCTTTGAGGCTTTTCTTTTTTTCGTTCTTGCTGACAGTTAACCTGAGGTGGTTTATGTGGGTTTACTTTTTATTTTTGTTTTCTGCCATATGTTTTTTTTTAATGTATTATTTAATCTAGATATGCGGGGGTGTGGGATGGAAGCCCCCCGATGCCCTTGCGATCGGGCTCGCCCTACATTGGTGGGGTGTATCTTGGCCGAGGGGATGTTATTAGATGAGCCCAGACCTTTTGATAGCTTCTGTATTTTATGTATTATCTGCAATTTATGTGTTTTAGAAGTGTTATTTAAATATTGTTTGTACATACTATGTTGCTGTCAATAAACCTATATTTATTTATTTAAATTATAAAGACATTTATAATTTTGATGAAAGTAGGGTTATAATTGACCAGACCCTTAACATAAAGAATAAGGAATTGTACAGCTATCAACTTGAATAGATAGAAGATTTGATTGATCACTCCTTGAAAGAGACGATGACTTCAAATGATGATAGTTTGCAATTTGTAGGATTAACAATCATACACTTTCTATCTAGACCACTGTGTGACACCATTAAAATCAATGTAAATTATAGTAGTAGATATATCTCTTAGGTTCTATGTAGTTAGTGGATTGAAAGAAAAAATGATTACTTAATGTTAATTAAAAATTATTTTCAAAATATAATTCGCATCTTAAATATAATCACACTATCTATTATAGATTATTTTTAGTTAAAATGTATTCAAAAATCGCAAAAACCCCCTTTGTTATCTTCCTAGCTTTTTGTTGGTATTTCCATAATCTCGACAATCTTAATGGCTAGTTTAACAACCGCATGAGCATCATACTCAGTTAAGTTCAGCATCACTAACATAATACTTTTGTTGACCTCTCCATTACTCTTTGTACGAAAGAAAATCAAATCGTGTCAACTATAATTTATTAAAAGTTATGACAAAAAGGAATGAAATACGAGTACTATATATCAGGTTATTTTAAAAGCAACAGTCAATTTTAATATGAAATCATTTCAAAAGTTATTTGCTAGGAAATATTTCTTCTTTTATTTTTGGTGGACAGTAAGGAATCTGCTATATTCATTTTGCAAAAATAAGATTACGCGCATTTTAACTTGGGCATAATGCATTTCAAACAACACGTAATGTTTACTACACATGGTGTGAAAGAAATACTTCTGAACGAACAATGCGACATTGGTACGAAAAGTTTATGAACAGAGAGAGAGAGTGACGTAAAGTTGAAGAGGGTCAAGAAGTCCTGTTACTGTTAAAAACGACGAATTGAAAGCTTTACTGAAAAAAAAACACGTAACAAACGGTACGAGAAAAGCACAAGAAGTCGGTGTTGGTGCTGCTTAATTTTTTGTCCATTTCTAAAGTGTAACCGATTTCTCAATTGTATTGAACTCAATAAAAAAATTAACGACTGCAAAACATTACCTCATCCACCTTACTCGCCTAATCCATCGCCAACCGATATTCACTTTTTCAAGCACTTCGGTAACTATCTACGGAAGATAAAACTTAATACCACAGACGACCTCCGTGGTCTCGTGGTAAGATGCTTGGCTGCCGATCCGGGGGTTGCGATTTCAATCCCTGCTGGAACCCACATTAAAAAAAATAGGATTCCTGTGTGATTTTCACTTAGGGCTCATTAAAACATCTTTCTGATTGGTTAGAAGAGATTGTCACGTAACAAAAAGCTTGCGAGGTTATTTAAAGGAACATAAAAGGCTTTTAATGAATTCTTGGGTTATAATTCACTGAAGTTTTTTTATAAAGGCATAAATAAGCTTGAAAGTCGTTAGTGATAATGCCTTAAATCAAACGTCTCTTACTTTGATTAATAAAGTTTATTTACTCTTTTAAGTTACTTTGATTAAATATAAAGGTTTAAATCGTCCATTTAATTCAAAACAACCTAATAACTATTTCCAAAACGTATGAATTGATATATACGAGTATTAAAAAGGTTACACAAAAACGTATAGACAAACGTCAAAATCTAACTGTCAATTAAAGTTTTAATATTTTAAGTATTTTTTTCCGCGAAGCTCTTCTGGGAAGATGAAAGAAGAATAATTTGACAAATTTATAGCAGTGAAATGTCATGTCGGCGCAGCACGTGACCCGCACACCAAGCAGCACTGACACCCTCAACTCTGCCTTGTGATTAACATTCAAATAAAGCCGCTCTAAGGGCATCCCGATGCTAATCTCTGACTACAAAGAGGATTTGTTCCTTCGTCCATTCCCTGAAACGATTTACTCCTTAAAGAAAACTCACCAAGTTGTTAAAGTAATGAATTCTTCATTTAAATTTTAAACAGGTTAATTCCAGACTTTTTTAAAACTGTCTAACAAACAAAGAACTTAAAACTTTCGAAATGCTTTAATGATAATAACTTCTGCTTGTTTTTTACCGTGTGCTTAATGCCGAGCGTCGTACGCGTCTGCTATAATTCGAACTCGGCGTATCACCCGTTTCAGAATCCTATTAACGCATTTATTTGATCCGTCCATCTTATAAGACACCCTCAATGGTCTCCATGATCACAAACTTTTTCAGACTTTCACCATTTTTTTTTCAGCAGCATGCCCAAAGTGTGTTATAATTCTTCTTCTGTATATTGTTGAAAGTCTTTCGGTTATCTCCAATTCTTGGATGATACAGACGTACATAGTTGCACCTTGCCGCCCATGAAATACCGAACTCCACCTCTTACACCACATATCGAAGGCACCTATCACGTTTTTGAAGCGAAACTTCTATAGACGCGGTAAGGTAAATTGGCCTGAACGTCACGAAAAGTGAAACGGTGCATTATATTTTATTATTTTTAATTTTTTTATTAATTTATAAATTGTTATTAATTATTTTAATATTAATAATTCTTTATTATTAATAATAATTAATATTATTAAGTGTATTATATTATTAGTAAAATTATTATTTATTATTAAAAAGAAAGAAAATAATATTTATTGTCATACATTGTTTTTATATTAATATATTTAATAATAATTAATTTTATTTTATATTAAATTAAATTTTAATTTTATTTGATATATAATGTATAGATAATATGTAATTATAATATTACATCTATGTTATTATAATATTAATAATAAATGAATTATGTAATAAAATTCAAGACCAGTTATAAAAAAAACAGCTGCGTATGAGACGTATTAAACAGCATTCCTAATATCATACAATAACGATAGAAATAGTAGTGCGCGATAGTGTGGCGTTGAGGTACGGGAAAAGGGGGAGAGGATAAGTGGAAACAGATGACTCGGTGGTCCTCGATCGGGCGATCTATCAGAGCTTACGTGACGTCGTCTCTCTTCCCCCTCACACCCTACATCTAGCACAGCCTCCATCATATCCCATTCAATAACCTCATTTTCCAGCCCTCTATAATACCCCTCCGATCAGAGCTTCAAGATCCACAGTGGATTAGTTTACATAATTCCATCTTTTCAAATATGTGTTTTCCCTTTTAATGTCGAATAGCTCAAATTTATAATTTTTTCTCGCCATTTCATTTATTTTTTACAAACCTTTAGTAAGACACTTACTTGACTTCCGACTGGAGTATTGGGTTCGATTCACGATGATATCCGATAAAAAATGGGCTAAGTCTAGTGACAATATACGGACATGCTGGTCTTATTGCTATGAGTTTGATTTGCCACTCATGCGAGTGTTTTTGCCCCTTTACATGCGGAGTAAGTAGTCAATAAATGCGAACCATTGTTCCGTGTCTACTTCAATAGTGATAAACTCGAAAGCTTGATTGATAGGATTGAAAACAATGTCTTCTCCCGGCCATGTTCTTCATAGTGTTTTTATCAACAGTTCGAATATGTTAAAAGCATCTATACCACTGAAAATAAAACATACAACTCTAATGGTCGGAACGCGAGTGTTTTTGGCTGAATTTGGCAAAATTTTCAGGGCGTTGTAGCTCTTATTTTAAGGAATCATTGATGGCCATTTAATTTATGGAGGAATCTCAACCGTAACGTGAGAACCAAGCTCCTTTCTTGCTTATTATCGAATTTATGATCGTAACAAAAGTACCAGAAATGACCACACAATAATCTAAAAATACATTTTACGCACTCAAAAAGCTTACAATAGTGATAAAATAAACCGCAGATGCCTTCAAACACATAATATATAAATATAATTTTAAATCAATAATATGAAAATAATTGTTGTGTTTTTATAATGTATAGCTACATTGCACGTAATTATCGTCATCGATAGGTGTTAGCTGCCAACTACAATAAAATATAGTAAAAAAAAAAGGATGGATAGCGTGAAACTCTCGCGCGGTAGAAGTGAAATTTCTTATGTCCTAATTATTAATAATAATTATTAAATATAATTTTTAATTATTAATTATAATAATTATAATCATTAATTACTAATTATTAATAATAATAGTTAATTATAATAATTATTTTACTATAATAATAATTACAATATTAATTAAATAATTATAATTTAAATACAATATTAATAATTTGAAAATAAATAAATTAATAATTAATTAATAATAACAAAATAATAATTAATAAATATAATTATATTTTAATATTATATTGTACTAAATAATTAACTATATTGTATTATATTAATATTACATTATATTAATTAATATATAATATAATTATGTTACATTAATTAGATTTTATTTATATAATATTTATTAATATTATATTAACTATATTATATTATTATATAATACAATATTATAATAATTATATTATAATAGTTATTAATATTATATTATGTTAATTAATGATCATGTTATATATATATTTATTATATTATTATAATATAATATAATTGTAATTAATAATGATATAGTTAATTATTATATTAAAAATAAAATAATTTATACAATATAAATAATATTAATATGATACATATAATATAATATATTTAATAAACTAGAATGGGAAAATAAAGGACTGGTGATTGATGGAAAATACCTGAACCATTTGAGATTTGCAGACGATATCGTTATATTCTCACAAAACCCGAATGATCTTCAGCACCAACTGCAAGAATTGGCAGAGGTCAGCAAAGGAGGTGGTTTAAAAATGAATATTTCAAAAACCAAATACGAGTATATGAGGAACGGCTTTGCTATCCCAAAACCAATAAACGTAGACGGAAAGCCGCTAGAATTTGTCCAGGAATATGTGTATCTGGGCCAACTTATTTCCTTTGTAGGAAGGACAAAACTGGCGTGGAGCTCATTTGGACGTTTGAACAACATCTTCAAAAGTAATGTCCTTGAAGCGAAGGGTCTACAACCAGTGCATTCTTCCAGTACTTACGTATGGCTGCGAGACATGGACGCTCACAGTAAAGAACACACAAAAGCTCAAGACCGCACAAAAGGGCATGGAGAGATGCATGTTGAGATATACTAAAAGAGACCGTAAACGAAACACCTGGATTCGCAATATAACAAAGGAAGAAGACGTTATAAAGGTGTGCAAAAAAAATGAAGTGACAATGGGCCGGACACGTAGCCAGAATGCTAGACTCCCGACGGACATCCAAAATAGTCCAATGGTACCCAAGAGGCATAAAGGGGCCCAGAAGAAGATCGAAGGTATGCTGGGTAGATGAGATCAAGAAGCATGGCAGCATCACATGGCATAAACGAGTAAAAAACCGAACTATTTGGAGTCAACTTAGGGAGACCTTCATCCAGCAGTGGATCGACCCTGGTTGACAATGATGATGATGATATAATATATATACAAAATAATTATAATAAACCAAATATATCAAATATATCCCGATAAACGTATTTTACGTAGACATTCTAGCTTTCTGATGTTTCAACAAATCGTTGAATTGAAAAGGTTTTTAACTTGTTAATTTGTGTAATGTTTTCATGTAAAGAAATTTCACTATAATTACATTCTTTAAATATTTGTCGACAAAAAACCTACAGCTTTAACAGTTAAAAAATCTTAATGCACACATGAAAAAAGGTTTTTTACCATGAAAAGCCAAAATTGGATAGTGATACTCGTATTATAAATCACACTCTTTAATTTAAATTCTAGCACATGCCCGTACTGTTCTATTGGAAAGGTCGCCAGTTTGATTCTCGCTCCAATCTTATATCATTGGTGTTTTGGTCTCTTCTATTTTCGAGGAAATAAGAATACTCTAATGGATTGCAGGATAACTTAAATAGCCTGCAGGTTATAATAAAGTATCGAATCCACCTTTAAGCTTATGGACGAAAAAAAAAGTTTCATCAAAACTTGCAATGATTATTTTTAAATACGTGTGATACTGCACCTTGACGTTAGATGGCAAACTGATAGCCATAAAAAACCTTGTTATATTTGGGGTTGTACATAGACAGGTGAAGGTGAAAATTAGAATGAATAGGCCAACAGATGAAACAAGCATCGTGGAAGTGGCAACAGGTAATTTCAGCATATTTTCTCCCTTTATGTGTGTCTATTTGTCAGTGTGTGCGTTTGCATTTCCTTTACATGTGTCTGTTTTTCAGTGTGTGCGTTTACATTAACTTTACCTGTGTCTATTTGCCAGTGTGTGCGTTTACATTTCCTTTACGTGTGTATATTTGTCAGTGTGTGCGTTTATTTTTTTTTATCAACTTTGCACGGATTTCTCCTGTTAAACAAAGAGGGTCTGCTTCTAGCGTTAGCTTATTCATTAGGAATAATATCAGCCAGGATTCTTCTCATACTGCTAGGCGGTACCGAGAATATATCAACCGTGTCATTCAGTTGGTTCAATATCTCTATACCACGCGTGACTGAGTGTTTAGCCATGATATTCGTCCTGAAAGTTGGTATGTAGAACAGAGGGTGATTCCTTGCACGGCTATATTTATTGGGTACATATAAACTTAGTGCTTCTAGAATCGCGGGACAGTTAAAGGAACCTTGGAAAACCTTTATTAGGAATATCGCAATGGATTCTTGCCTTCTTGTTTCGAGGCTTCTATAGTTACACACCGTGAGAAGTTCAGCATGGTGAGCATATTTTGGGTAATCGCCCTTTGTTCTGTACCATAGATATCTGAGATTTTTTTTGTAGTTGTTCTATATTTTTTTCATATTTGAGCTGGTGTGGAGCCCAAACCGTAGATGCATATTGTACTTTGATTCTAATTAGATAATTATATAAGTTTCGGAGGGTATCTGTGCTGTTAAATTCTCTTGATATTCTCATTATAAAACCGAGTAGTTTGTAACAGTCCGATATCAAACGTGAGACATGGTTAACGAACGTAAGTCCAACATCGAAGGTTATGCCCAAATCCTTGAATTCAGAAACTCTGTTTACATTTTCATTACGTGTGTCTATTTGTCAGTGTGTGCATTTACATTTCTAATATTGTTTATGCATTATTATATTGAATTTACAATTGAATCAACGGTTAAGTATTTCCATTTTTTCGTTTTAAATCACACATACAAAAAAGTTCCTGAAAACCATCTGACATCCTCACAGCTCGTCCTCCTATTGAAAGGGGATGTCGCTCGATTATAAATATGTTATGAGATAGACCCAGCCCTTTTACCCACCTTAGAAATGTATTTTCTTTTCCATTGCCTTAAAATATGTTATTTCAGAATTTTATTAACACGCATTGTTGCTATTTTAGCGGGATGGTTCTTATTGGAAGAGATGATGATGGTTGTTGATAAATAAATAAAACACGTTAGATCGCAATGCGGAAAGAGAGAGTGTTTATTTTTATAGTAACGTAGGTATTTATATGTTTTTGGAATGTGCACGAGAATGCGCTCGCGATATGTTTCTGTCTCGCTTCTGTGAATGCAGAAATGGTTTATTGTCGTATGTGGGTATATACTCCAATAAATATCTTAACAGTCAGAACTTATCCGATGAAGGAGTAAGGTGTCCTACCATCGGACCGAAACTCCGAACAAGCTATCCATCACTTGTATGTGGGTATATTTTATTTACGAAACTGGCGAGACAGCGTGGTGCGTTGTCTCTCTAGTATGGAATGCGGCGCGATGCTCGGCCAGCGTCAATGGTTGGACTGTTTAATATAATTTATCGAGGTATCCGAAGGTTGTTTCATCGGTCATTGACCGTATGTATGCGACAATATTCAGCGACGACCGTGGATCCCTACACTATCAATAAATCTTTTGATTATTTATTTCACTAATTGAGAGCCTAGGCTTCGGTGTTATGAACGTGTGCAATGGAAACCAGCTGAATATGTGGGAAACCAGACATTGAGAATGGAAGTCCCTGGAAAAAGAGCAATAGGTCATTCAAAGAAGCGATTAAATGATAAATGAGTATCAACCAAGAAGACATCAATGATATAAACCTGAAAAAGGAGATGGTCTTGGATAGATCACGATGAAGAGAGGTGACTCATCACGTCGTCCCCAAATAAATGGAGAATCGTGAAGATGATGATTATGAAGGATACTTATGACATTCGTCATATTGATTCTAAAAAAAATGATCTTTCTTAAGGAAAATCAAGTTCTCAGAATTATGCAACCAAAGAAAATCTATCTATTATATCGATAAAAACTTCTTCCCAGTGTCATGTCAGGTCCCCCCAACATTGAATATCACCTGAGAGTAGACATCCTTATCCCCAGCAGCCCGAAAAAGATCTCCAACACCCCTTATGCCAGTCAAATCACGTATATTGCGTAGTCAGGAGATTTGCCTTCTTTTTTGCCTTGGATGATCAGGTGCAGTAATTTGTGTTTTTCTCCTCTAAGTA